>CAUYRH010105869.1:0-49303 GCA_963574655.1 Perodicticus potto | reverse complement strand
ATAACTTCTTCAATATAGGAATAAGCTCTTCTTTGAAGTTTGATAGAATTCTGGTGCGAAACCATCCAGACCAGGGCCTTTTTTTCTTGGGAGATTTTTTTTTAAAATATATGTATTTTATTATTCTTCATTACATTATTCCCCCCCCCCCCCGGGGTAGGACGGAGTTGTTTTACAGAAAAAAATACAGAAAACACCAAAGCTCCTGGGCGCGGGGGGGGTTTCAGGTGGGGAGGGGGGAGAATGGTTGGTGGGAGGGCAATTGGTGGGATCACACCTATGGTGCATCTTAGTAGGGTACTGGTGAAACTTATTAAATGTAGAGTATTAAGCACTTTTATGTTCCAGGGACTAGTATGACGTCTACTGTAGTTGAGTTTGTTTTCACGAGTAGGGGAGATAATAGGTGAAGAGAGAAATGAACAGAATCATTTCATGTGGTGATGACTGTTTGGAACATAATCACAGCATAGGAGCATTAGTCCACAGGGAATGATCGAGGTGATGTAGTTAAGAAATATGTTATTAATGAAGTACCTGCCACCTGAAAGACAGGAAGGAATGAGCCAGAGTCATCCAGACAGAGAAAATTCAAATGAAAAAACTCTAAAGAAGGAATTAGTGTCCTGTGTTACAGAGAGAAAGAAAGAACATGGACCAAACCATGCAGGAGATAGTAAAGCATTTTAGGAAGTTCATCTAGTTCTACGTGCAGTCAAAATTTCTGAGAGGGCAGCAAGGGGCTGAGGGACATGATATTATTTGTGTTTTTAAAAGACATTACTTGGTTTCAGATACCTCTTAATTTCTGGAAATGTATTTAAATCTGAAAAACATAGAGAAAATATAAATGATTATTTGAGAATAAAAAGTACATTAGAGACAAACTGTATATAAGGTGATCCTTTGTGATGTATACATATATAAGCATCAAGATTTAACATTTTATTGAATCATACATTATTCACATCAGAACATGTTAAAATCAGTGATATGCCAAAGTTAACTTAGCCAACTCTTTTATTCTTTGAAGTAAACAAAAAAAATCGCCGATTTTACAATAGTCATTTTCTATCTGATGACTTTTTTTCACCTGGACACAAAAGTGCATAGAAATATTTATAGAGTGTTTAATATGTCATTCTAAGCACTACTCAGGTGTGTTACGTTATTAATGAAACATCTCTCCTCCATAGATTTCATCTTTTTATTAACATATTCCTTAGCCACCCAAATGAGAGATTCCTTCTACTCCTACCTCATCCTGTTATATCACCTACTCTTAATTGTAGAGATGTAAATAAGGCCAAGCCTCGGGACATTAGACTTGCAGTGCTAAAACTGAGACAGTCACAGAAAACAGGTAATTAGCCAACCAGCCATTCTTTTATATCACAATTGATGCAGAAATGGGAAAAAGATACCAAGTGGGACAGCAAGACTTCTCTCTGAACTTTTGTTAGTTACATCAAACAATGTATGCTTCATTTTCAATGGATGAACAGCTGTAAGATCACTCTTTAGAGTCATTGATCACCATTATTATCAGGATAGAGTAAGACCAGATGTATACAGATACAGCTATGCTGGTTAATCAAGATTTTCTACCCATTTAATATAAATCCAGATGCTGGCCCCACTGAAGTACTGGGTGGAATACTTTATAATTATTTTGATATACTACATGAAGTCTCACTCTGAGTCAAGCATTCAGTTAGAAACCTAATATCTAGCAATAATGACAGATAAGTGAGCCAATTTTTTTTTCTTAAATAGGCCATATTGCCATAGTTTTTTGGGAGTAAATTTCTAACCCATTCAAGGAGGTAGACATCTGTTATTCCAATCTGGAAAAAAAAAAGATATTTTCTAAGCAGCTTAGTTTACACCTTTGAGTACGGTGCTAATTTTTTCTGCTTCTTACTCAAATACCAGCTCATTAGTAAATTACTATTTTCTTGATTCCCCAAGTCAAAATAATTTTATCCACCTGATCCTATATAATTATGCCTACAGTATCTTCTAACAATGACATTATTCTTTCAATAATAAATTTTGGGTTTTGTTTTACTTTTCTGCACAGGAACCAAGGATTTATACATTGTATTTATCCTATTCCACCTAAAACAGAGTGTTGCAAACCACAGCTCTTCAATAAATATTTGCCAAGTGTTTGAAGGAACAATATTAGGTATTGGGAAAGGTTCAGTTTTGGAACATGAAGTTTCATGTTATAAGGATCATAGAATCGATTCTAGTTAAGAGTTACAAATGATTTTTTAATTTAATTAAATGTTTGTAGTTGATAACCAAGTCCTAAAAAGAATAAATGACTGTACCAAAGTCAAACAGCTGATGTATTTGTTGACCAAGGACTTAAGTTCGTCTTTTGCCTGTCAGTATTTGGATGTCTTATTGTATTTTTTGTTTGTTTGTTTTTGAGACAGTCTCACTTTGTCGCTCTAAGTAGAGTACCATGTCATAGCTCACAACAACCTCAAACTCTTGGGCTTAAGCAACTCATTCTCTTGCCTCAGCCTCCTGAAGAGCTGGGACTATAGGAACCTGACACAATGCCAACTATTTTTAGAGACGGAGTCTCACTCTTACTTAGGCTAGTCTCAAACCTGTGAGCTCAGGCAATCTACCCACCTTGGCCTCCGAGAGTGCTAAGATAATGGGCGTGAGCCACCAAACCCAACCCTGTCTTATTGTATTATATGTACACATATTTCAGTATAGCTACTGACCTAGTCTATATTGTACTGCTATAACAGAATAGCACAGAGTGAGTAGTTTATAATGAACATAAATGTATTGGCTCACAGTTCTGTAGCCTGGGAAGTCCAAGATCAAGGAGCTGGCATCTGTTGAGATGAGAACCTGCATCAGTCCATGGTGGAAGGTGGAAGAGCAAAAGAAAGAGAGAAAGGGGGGATTAAACTCACCATTTTATGCCAGCCTTAACCACATCCATGAGGATGAAGTCCTTAAAGGCCTGAAAGTCAGCACCTTTTAATACTGTTGTATTAATGGCAATTAATTCCAATATGAGTTTTTGCAGGAGCCATTCAAACCAGAGCAGCTACATATGCATTTTCTGATCTGATATATATTCTGCTTCCAGGATAATCAAGAGTTTGTAAAAGCTATATAAGGTAATCAAAAAAGGAATACATTCCCATATTTATATTTATAAAGGAAATATCAATCTCAAAAATTCTTTAGAGATTCCATATGCTATCAAATATGTGTGTTCTCACCCATTTTAACAGGTTGCCCAGTGTTAAGCAACAAATTTGTGTAGACTAGAAGCATAGTTACAATTCTAATATTTTCAGCAGCCCTCTGGTGATTACCTAAATATAGACTTCTGACCAGCCCAGCAAAACTTCTTTCATAAATACTCAAGGACTACAAGATGTCCTCAATTGTAGATGGAACGATCATGTATCACTCAATCGTAATAGCCTTTATTCTTAGTATGGTAGGCAGGACAACAAATCTGCTGTAGAATTAAAGATAACTAAACCGTCAATTCTCTTATATAATTTACTAACTAGCTAAGCAAATTGAAAAGGTTACTTCTTAAACTTTTGTTACTTTTAGGTGTAAAATAGGGGACAATAATCATATATCCCTGGGTTTCTTCATCTGCACTGCTGTATTTTGTTTTTTCTGCCACCTAATACAATCTATGAACCTTCATGAACACCTGTAATGTTTATTCTTCACGTGAGTTTTCCATTACATACAATCTTATTTTTCCTCTGCTAGAATATATTTCTTTATGTATACACATTTATGTACCCTTCATTTGTTATCTAGTACATGAGTCAAATATGAACAAAGCCAGACATTAAAGGAAAAATTTTAATCAATATTGTACTACTGCAATAGGGAGGAGTCCAATGTGAACTGAACTCAGCTTCCATTTACATAGAGGTGACTGTGTGTTTAAAACAGAGCGTGAGGACATAGGGAGGGAGTTCAGTGAGGGCTTACCAGAGTCTGCAAAGTGAAAAAAATCACAACAAAGCAGGAAGGGGAAGTGGCTCATGTGAAATTCATCTGGGTTTACTAACTGACTCTTACTAAAGTCAGGTCTCTACTCACCCACAGAGTGTGGGAGGCAGGGACAGTATCTTTAGGTGCTGGTTGGTACACACAGTAAACTCTGAGGAAACCTGTGAGTTTCCTCACACAGGCACTTTGAGAGGGGTTGGGTTCATTCTAGGGATGTGCCCCAGAGCTCTAAGAAACTATGTTAATATTTTGCCCAAGTCTTTATAGACCAAGGTTGAAGTCTAGTTGAGAAAGGACTCAGAGGAGCCTGGCTAGAGTTTTGTCAATAAGAAAATTTTCTCACAGTTTTTCAACCTCAATGCTGTTGATATTTTGAGATGGATATTTCTTTGTTTTGGTGTGGGGGTGTCTGTGGAGGGTCTCTTCTACATTGGAGAAGGTTACTGGTGTCCTGGACTCTACCTAGACACTGACAGTAGCCCCTTTGTGTCCCCAGTTTAACAATGTAAACTGTCTAGAAGTTGCAAGAATGTCCGTTTAGATCAAAATTGCTTCCAGTTGAACAACAGGAATTTAGCACAAAGCTGCTCATAATGCAAAGTCCAGCAGCTCGAAGTTGGGGAAGCCCCTCTTGCAGCCCTGCAGGAACCTCAGATTTAGTGCAGCTCAAATTGGATTCATCCTCTCTTTACCCCTAAAACTATTCCCATCCTTTCATTTCTGATTTCTACTAGTGGTGCAATTACCTATCCTGCAATCTAGGCAGAAACTTGAGATACATCCATGACTACATTTTTACTACTTATTAGTTTATGCATACTAAAAAATTTCCAAAAGTAAAAAACAGAATGCTCTCAAATGAGTCTTCTCCTAGCCTCTGCCCCTTCTTTTTTCAACAAATATTTATTGAAGGAAGGTTGCATTTAACACATATTATGTTTCAGTTTGGCCTATGCATAACTGTATATTAAATAAGCAGAATCATTAACTAAGTAATGAGCTAAAACTAGAATGAAGAATGAAATTTCCAAGGACTATAGATATGTAAAATGTATAAATAATTCAACTGGGTTAAAAAAATTACAATACCCCCTCCTTATCTCAGCTGTCATCTCTCTACCACTAGAATTCAGTACACAACTCATCATAGTGACTAATTGCCTTAATATCACTTTAAGACATCTTAAAGTAGTGTCATTGGTAAAAACACATGGGTCAGTGCCATTGATCTTATGACATACGGATTTGAGTATTTTGGTATTTGACAAAGAGGGTGACATTTACTCAAGGTGACATTAAAATATATTACCTTTATGAAGTTTTAAAAATTGGGATAGATTAGTTATTGTGCTTTAATATGATATAATTAAAATTCATGAACTAACATAGGTGATTAATGTGTGTATGTGATGTGTGCATGTGTGTGTGAGAGAGAGAGTGAAGGGGAGGGGGAAAGAGATAGAAAGAGATAGAAAGAAAGAGAGAGAGGTCATTATTTAAACAATATTGTCACATTTTCATATTTTTTTCCTGAATGAAAGGTCTTAGTTTCTTTTGAACTCAATCACTTTGTTTATTTTCTCTAAATTAACATAAAACTAAAATAACTGTCCTTTGGAAATTAGAAATTAAAGCTCATCACAGATGGTGGCTGTCTCCTCTTATCCAGTCATCTGGCTCATTTCAAACAAATCCCTATTTAATTTCTTTCTTCTAGAAAATTTCTAATCAAACCTTAAAAAATCAACTCTATCAAACATTCCCTCCCTCCATGCCAAAGATATCAGAAAATGAAAGTAGAAGAATTCATGACCTTGAAATGTGAGCAAAACATCATGCAATCACCACTGTAGGGCACAGAACCTTCAGTTCCAAAGAACAGGTGGCAAAACAATTACAGATGTGCAGCTGTTTTATGCCATCAAACTCTCCGTGGAAAAGCTGGAGGTGATTGTTATGTAAAAAGTGTGTTTTATCTTCACAGAATATATTCAATAAAACTGTGAGGTATGTAAATTTGCCAGCCAGAGGTAGAGGCATTTCAAAATTTGACTATACTTTTGTTTTTATTAAGAAATTACACTTATTAGCATAAATCATCTAAATTATAAATTAGCATAATAGAAACCTCTCTGCAATAAAAAGCTGCCATTCTATTACCACATAGCTTTATTTCCATGAGACTTTATTAGCAATGAATATCAAACAGGCCAGGAGATGTAATATATTGCCTAATGTGGTATTGTGGAATGGAAAACATACTCCATGAATATGCAAACTCTATATCTGTACATAAAAAATAGCTTTATAAATATATGTCCAGTAACACCAACATGGTGGCTGTCATATTATTTTCTTAGCATGCCTCACACTGCATATACCTGTAAGTACAATATTCAAAATGTGTTTATTCAGGAAATAAAACAGTAAATGAAGAAATGTTCACTGAGGACCTACCATAGACACGGCAACATAAAAGGTGTCATGGAAACGGGTGGTGGGGAGAATTGGAGAAAGGAAAGAAAGAAAGGCTGGGGAAGGGAGAACAAAAACTAAAAGAAGAAAGTGAAACATTTTCTGGCTATTTAACCCTTAACCTAACACTTGAGGTTGGCATATGATGCCCCTAACAAAGGTAAGACATGGGGGCTCAGATGAGCAGGGACTCTCCTGCAGACACCCAAGGAATTTTTGGGTTTGAATTTAATCCTTGTGGTCTTGAGTGTCTTGCCCATATCATACCTTACAGTTTCTTGGAGAAGGAATGAGAAAGGGAAAGGGGAAGCTGGATATACAGACTTTGTGGCCAGTGCACTCACTTCCACAAAAGCCTCCCTGCTTCTATTTTCTGTATGAGAATTCTGCACAGTTGTGTATTTGAAGAGAAGTTTGGAAACAACTGCACTAACCTGTTCATACCTCCTGTTCTCTGTGAGTTTGTGTCGTCTCATCAGTGTGACAAAACAAAACCACCTAGAAATGCACAAAATGCTTTAGTAAAGGTGAAATAGGATCCTTGTGTCTCTAGGACATGTGTGTGTGAGCCTGGTGAGGAAAGACTGAAGGAAGGGAGTCCTGACCCAGGTCCTGGAACATGGGCAACGGTTGGAGACAGCAGAGGAATGAGAGTGGGGTGAGTGGTGGTGGGGGGCTCTCTGGTTCCTAGAACCCAGATGTTACCACTAAGAAGCACTCACTGTACGTTTCACTAGGATGGACTCTCCTCTTGAATAGAGAGAGTCTGGAATTAGCAGTATGTGTATATGTAGCAACATAGAGAATATCTTGATTAAAGAAGGAGTGTTAATCCTATGGAAGTAACAGTCATCAAAAATCAAGTAGGTGGGAGGGGAGAGTGGGGGATTGGTACAATGCACACTGTGTGGTTATGGGCACAGTTACTTGACTCAAACTGTACAAAAGCAATTTATTTAACCATAATGTTTATATCCCCCTAATATTCTGAAATGAGATTTATTTTTATTTATTTTATTTTTTTAACAGTTTTTTTTTTTTTATTAAAACATAGCTGTGTACATTAATGCAATCATGGGATACAATGTGCTGGTTTCATATACAATCTGAAATATTTTCATCAAACTGTTTAACATAGCCTTCATGGCATTTTCTTAGTTATTTTGTTAAGACATTCATATTCTGCATTTAGTAAATTTCACCTGTACCCTTCTAAGATGCACCGTGGGTGTGGTCCCACCAATTACCCTCTCTCCTCCCATCGTCCTCCCTCTCTTCCCCTCCCTTACCCCTTTCCCCATATTCTTGTGCTATAATTGGGTTATAGCCTTCATATGAAAGCTATAAATTAGTTTCCTTAAAGAGAGCAGAAAAAAACAAACATTCTCCCCAGATGTGTTCTCAATCGCGAATGACTTCAAATGGTCTATTCCAATATTGTTGCCTCCTACCTACTTGATTTTTGATGACTGTTACTTCCGTAGGTACACATGAAAAAGGTTTTTTTTTTAACCTTACAAGATCACCATTTCAAACTGTAAGATTATTGCTTTGACACAATTGGATTTAATGAGCACATTGTATTATAAAAGGCTTCCATATATGTAACTAAAACAAGTCAGAGGCTCTTCACCTACATGGAAGGCCTATAAACCGTGATTGACATTCTCTTGCTCCAACCTCAGTATCCAAAGTTCTCATTCTCCTGTTCTAATGCTGCCATCTCTCATTCCCCTGCCATACCTTTTCCTTGGTGTAATATAGGAGTTACCAGCACAGGCTCTAGGATTAAACTGGCTGGTCCAAATCTCAGCTTGTACACTAATAGTGTGACTTCAGCGCTCACTGAGTCATGGATGCCCCATTCCCTTGTACAAAAGTGAAAATAATCACAGGTCAGCAGGTCGAGATGAGGATTGAGTGAGCTAGCACAAGTTAGGCTTTACTCAAAGTCAGTCACAGTACTACTTGTTGTATGTGAGTTAAAATGGCCACAAGAGCAATCATAATATACAGTATTTAAACTTAAATATTGCTTTCTCTTATTTCATGGCCTTCTTCTAAAGCCTCTCAACACAGTGCTTTCCTTCCTCTTCTGTTACCTAAAGACTAAAACAGAGGTAGAGAAGGCCAGATTATCTGGAAATAAAATCAAAGCCTCTCCTTGCATTGAATGAAGTACCTTTTCAGTCTAATCACTCCATGCTGTTCTGTGTAGAAAATCATGGAGTTGATGAGAGGCTGCAAACTTCAATATTCTGTCCCACTGCACAGAAAGCTGTGTCTCCACCACTAGGTTAGTGGGTTTTGTGTTCAGTAAGGCACAAAAACTGACGCTACGTGTCCCAACCCTACTCAAATTATCCTAAGGTAAGTTAGTGGGAATACTCATATTACCTTACTTGTGTTTCCTAAGCTCATTTATGATTTATGGTTTTATTATGACTCTAGAATTTTACTTCTCAAATATTAATTATACTCATCTAATATGAAAGAGGGTAGTGATGTGATTAAGATGTTGCTATAAGAACTGTACTTCAAGGTCCACATTTGGGTTACTCCCCTCACTACTGTGAGATGTGGAAAACATTATAGGCCCATAATTTCCTCATCTTGGAATTTTAATGACATCTAAAATCTAAAGGATGTTGAAAGGATTAAATAAGATGGTGCAAAATAGGGGAGTGTCTAATACCATGTCTAGATCACATATGCATATACATTATACATATACATTATTCATTCAGTAGATGTTTTTGTTACTATTAAATCCATATTCTAGTCACTGTGAGGGGGACAGAGAGCTGGATTCCAGAACACAAAGATCTACAATAAATCACAAAGGGATGGGCTATTTGCAAGTTATATATGCACTGCTAAGAGTGTAAAGTACAAGATGAGGGAAAGGACAGGTTTATAGAGCCCCTGACGTGTACTTGGCACTGTACTTCACAATTCTCTTATTTCATACCTACTACCCCTTATAAAGTTGGTAATGTTATCACTATGGTGGCGGTGAACAAATTATAGCCCTAAGAGATTAAAGTAAGGTCTTTGAAGTTTCTGAAGTCATGTAGCCCAAATTCAAGTCAAAATTGTTTAGCAACAAAATTCATTTCTATTTTGCCTTTCTATTTTACCATGTTTTCTTTATTTATTATTGCTAGAGGGGTTTGGGCAAAGTTTCACAGACCTATAGAAAAAAAATATGACTTGAATGTGGTTATTAAATTTCTAAAAGGAAAACAACAGTGGTGTATTTTGTATTTCTCTGTGTGTGTATGTATGAAAAGCTGTATCTTTTTCAGTAAGATTATTAGTTTGTGATGTCAAAATACACATTCTTTTAGGAAAAGACTATGTTAAAAAATAGTAGATGATACATATTCTTTTCTTCTCTTTAGTTAGCCACTATAATTCACCAACCTTTGCTGGTTTCTTTTCTGTTTTTTGTTTTCTGCAAGCTTTATTGAGGTACGACTGACAAAAAATAATATATGTATTTAGAATATACACACAATGTTTCGATATATGTATACATTGTTAAGTGATTGACACAAATAAGCTAATTAATGCATCTTTCACCTCAGATAACATCCTTGTTTAAGGGAGTGGTGCAGAACCCTTGAGATCTACTCTCTTAGCAAATTTCAGGTATATAATTTGTTACTCATTGATATAGTCACCGTATTGTACTATACATGAGGTCTCCAGAATTTATTCATTTTATAACTGAAGATATGTAGCATTTGGCAAATGATCTCACATTTTCCCTCATTCCCTAGCCCTTAGTAAATACCATTTTACCCTCTGCTATGTGTTCCTTTTTTTTTTCTTTATTCCACATATACGTGAGTTCACGTGGTATCTTTCTCTCTGTGTCTTGTTTATTTCACTTGGACATAAAGTCCTCATGCTGTTGCAAAGAAAAGAATTTTCTTCTTTTTAAAGGCTGGATCATACTCCATTGTGCGTGTGTGTATCCTACATTTTTTAAATCCATTTATCTGTTTGCAGACACATAAGTTGCTACTGTGTCTTGGCCTCCCTTCCTTTTTTCCCCAATAATGTTACAGGTTATTATTTGGAATTTCAAATTTTCTTTCTCCTTGTAAGATTTGCAACTTGTCCCTTGAGAGAATGCGTGATAGGAGAAGAATGCATGAGAGGAGGTCATGACTCCCTCCGGAAAATAGAAGTAATGGTGCAATTAGTTTTGAGAATGAGCCTTGAAAGTAATGGTAATTCCTAGAATGTTGAAGAGCCAATGAATGCAAAGACCAAGAAAATAAATTGGTGGCATGTAACATTTTTTTTTATGTTTGATTCAGCAAGTATACGTGAAATATCTATTTCAAATCTGGCACTGTTTTAAATTATATGTTGTATAAACTAACAGTCAATGAATGAAACAGGTAAGGAAGAAAGTGAAAAACAAGACTGGAGCAAGGGGGAGAGAGAAAGAGAAGAATGCAGACCAGGAGAGACAGAGAGAAGAGCCTATGTTAAGAGAAATCCATGTGCTAAATACTGGACATAGCATAACAGGAAGCCTCAAAAGGCCAGAATTCCAGAATACTCTTATAAAAGCCATCTCTGTAATTGCAAAGTGGTACAGAGGGGCCCAATTAACTTGCATTTTATTTAATCATAACCTCCAAATAAATGCATTTCATCTAGAATAGAAACATAGTCCAGTAGGTGAAGGGCTTTTTATTTTATCTTTAAAGCTTTTTCTCTTGCTTGTATTGTGTGGGTTTTGCAAATTCATACACTTTAGTCACATGTAATGTAAGTAGAACTGTGCCTACATTTTAAAGTTTGAAGAGCTGTGTCATTTGGACTTCTTATATCAGGAGTGACATTCCTCATTTCCCAGGGCATACGATGTTGGCCCAAATCTCATGAGAAAGTGACATTCCTTAGTGTGCCCAGAAACACAAGAAACACACCTTCCTGAGGGACAGTAAGCTTCTAGCGATGTGGCTCTGAGGAGGAGGCAATCCTCCTCCTCAGAATGAATTAATACACTACGCTGTTTGATCCTCTTATGACAAAAACAGCAATTTAATTCACATTCAGTTAACCATTAGCTTCAATAACAGTGATGGCACTGAATTTGCAGCATGACTGGCACTGACAGTGCCTGAAATGGAGCACTGTAAATATCACTGCTGGGAGATTCCTGCAACAGCTGCTGGGTCATACTGTAAATGTCTATTTCCTCAAGGGAGTGCTTCCTGCTTGACAGTTTTACAATTCGTCTATGTTCAGGGGACATAGATTAGATTTCCTTAGGAAATTGCAATAGAGACAACTGTGGTTGTCTGGCAGGGGTATACAATGTACAGAAGCTAATAATTTCACATAGAAATTTGAAAGTAAAAGGCATGCATTTGCTCTTGCTCTCTCTCTCCAATACATTATTATTTTTTTAATTTTTAATTTTTTTATTAAGTAAAATACTTATAGATCATGGATTTATTCATGCATATGTGGGGTACAATGTGCTGATTTTTTTAATACAATCTGACGTGGTTAGATCAAACAAATCAACATAGCTTTCACCTCATTTACTTGATTATTATACCAAATACATTATTTTAATGGGGACTTTCCCAAGTAAATAACAAATGCCATTTTTCTATAAATAGAGTGCATTCAAAGACTTGACTCAAATACCACAAGGTTCTACGCTCTATCTTTTGGGCCAACCAGAGCCAGGTTATGTATCTTTCATCTTTAGGCAGCATCTTTTCTGAACTAAACTTTATTAATTTCTACAGGCTTGAAGTTTCTTTATTAAACTTTGTAATAATCTATCCCAATATTATTTAATAAAAAAACACAGTTGTGCTATATAAACAAACTCATTTATTTTTTAACAATTTCACAACTGAGATCGGCTAGTGTCTCCCAGTGTGCAGCTGTTCAACAAGGGAAAATGTATCTGTGAGACTGTTAATGTTACTGTAATGAGGATGGAAGGCTGCTTGATCAGACCATTGTATACGTGAAGTAGAACTACTGTAGATAGAGACTTGAGGGACAACAGTGAACAAGGATTATATATTACAAACAACTTTTCTAACGGTACAAATAGAACTTGTTGCAAGATAGAACATTCTTTCCATTGTCCTTCTGTATTGATAGATGGCTCTGCAAGCAAACTTTTTTGTGGTGTCTGATCAGTCTAAACACTACGGCCACTTTTTTCTCTAGAAACTGCTTTCACCTACTTGATAGTAGTAGTTTTCTGACAAGAAGATTTGCATTAGGTGCGCACAAGCCTACCCACAGCACTCTGTTAAGCTTTTGGCCTGTTACTTCTTATAACTTAAAGACTTACAACAAGTTGACCAAGTCTTCAGAGTATGAGGATTGTCATGCCCTTAAAATTATCAAAAACCTTGTTTGTTTGTTTTTAATGAGATGGATCTTTTCCGTATGCTCTTAAGATCCTTGCAAAAGGTTTGGTGTTTCTAAAAAGTTCTATTAGACATCACCTTGATCCTCCTGAAGTCTCAACAGGGGCTTGTACTTTTTCATCTGGAATTGGCCTTAAAGTAGAAGATCTTTCTTATTTTGAGAACCCATTGTTTGAAAAAGCTGTGCTAGGTACTTCATATACCTTTAAAACTTGAAAACGGAATCATTTATATTTAACTTTATACTTGAAAACTGAATCATTTTGCTCCTTAGTCCAGCTCTGCCTTGTCTTACTTTATTATAGAGGGCGGGGGCACTTTCGACCTTCCATTTGGAGATGAAGATACCCTTCCCTACCTCCTCAGGTTCATTGGGTACATTTTATACTTTCCTTATCATCTAAGGTAACAGCTTTACTGGATTTTCTGTAACTTAATAAAGCCTCCCCTTTTTCTTCTCAGTCTTCCAAGCCCTTCTAGATTTTATCAAAGACTTCCTCTAAGCTTTACATACTGCTGTTTGGTCCCAAAAGACAATGCCACATGTTTTAATTTACTAATGTATGTAGCAACATATAATAATTCAATATAGCATGGTAGTCTACTTTTAAGTTCTAAATTTCCATTTGTTTCCTATTGCTGCCTAACAAACTTCCCCAGAAGTTAGTGGTGTAAAGCAATACTTCATTACATTCGTGAATTCTGTGGGTCAAGAAATTTAACTAGGCATAATGTGGGTGGCTTGATTCTGCTTCATGATGTCAAGAGCTTTCGCTGGGAAGGCTTGATATTTAGGGCTAGAAACATCTGAGGTGTTTTTATTCACATGTTTGGATGTTGGCTGAGATCTTAGCTGGGCCTTTAACCAGAGCATGTGCAAATGACTTCTCCATGTGGCATGGAGACCTCAGGAAAGGTAGATCTCTTGGTTGATTCTAAAAGTAAGTTGCTATAAGAAGCTATATTGACTTTTATAACTCAGTCGTTGAAGTTATATTATGTCATTTTCACCATGCTCCATCAGCCAAATCTGTTGTAAGTCCAACCAGATTCAAGGAAAAGTAATATACATGGTGGCCATAAAGTTCATGTGCAATTTTAAATTGTGCACTATTTTAAATTGCACGTGAACTTTATGGCACCCTATATATTCCCAATCACTCAATGGGAAGAGTGTCAAGAGAACCTGGTAAAAGAGCATGTACGACGAAAATCATTGTGCACCTATCTTTGGAAAATGCATTTAGCATATTAGCTCACATTATGCCCCATTTTTATGGTAGCATTCTTACATTAAACAAGGCAGGTAATCTATTATCAAGTAATACACATTTTTCCTACTATTCTACAAAAATCAAATTAAACATGAATTAGAAAAACACAACTTTTAAGCATGACCCTGTTCATAATTTATCATCTGTATCTCTACTACTGTTTTAGATCAACTTACTCAATTTACAGATGAATAACGTGAGTTGGAGAGAAGCAAAGGGAGGGTACCCTGGTCACATAATATATTTTATATAGGGCTAAGATTTAAATCCACATTTTAACTCTGTTCCATGGTCCATCAATTAAGATAGATAGCCTATTACCTGAACTCATTATTAGAATATTTTCATACTAAAAAGTATCTTCTCATGAAGTATTCACCCAGGCCGATGTTTTCTAATCTTATTCTTATCTTTATCTTAACTAATTCACTTAGCTAATTCTCCTAGGCTGTTTCCTCTTATGTGTAAAATGAGGTTGACAATAATTATCACCATTAAGATTGATTTAAAGTACTTAACATAGTATCAGAAAAATTAGGGAGCTCTCAATAAACTGTAGCTCTCATTATTATAATTGTTTTTGTAACTATTACTAGATTTGTAGGAAATCAATGATTTAGGATACAATGTTATCAAATATTTAAAATGGATCATTGCAGGAAAAATTGAGAAAGTCATGACAGTTTCATGGTAATTAACCATAAATTTCAGTTCTGAAGTTCATCTGGATATAAAGATACTCTTTAATTAGGTATTTCTAGAAAACCTAAAGGTGAAATTATAGGGGAACTTTTGTTGAAACTGCAAAACAGTAAAGCCTCTCTTAGGGCAACAGCATTTATTATAAGCACTGCATATGATGAGTAACTGTTCTTATCCTAGGAAAGTCATCCTGGATAACTGCAAAATGTAACTACAGGGATGCTTAATGCATTTTATAATTGAGATAAAACTAAAATGAGGTTTAACAATCGAAAATTAAATGTTTTAATACATAACATAATGGATCACTTTGCAGCCATATAATGGCATGGAAAGATGTTCACAATATACTTTAAGAAAGGAGCAGCAAATGCAACTTTCATTTTGGTTTAACCAAATGTATACATAAAAGTTAGGAAAGATAACATCCTAAAATGTTAACGGTGGTGAAATTACAATCGCATCTTTTTACATTTATTAAAAAGAATACATGTTTATTTTTGTTTGGCAATAAGAGCATTACTAGAAGCAAATGAAGGATAAAGGAAATAACACTGAAGAAGAAACGGTAAGAAATCGCATATAGCATAAAGTCACAAAATCTGTTTAAGTACAAACGCACAAACACAAACACACATACATAGAACCAGCACAGAAAAGAAAAAGTACTCCAAAATAATAACAACATAACTACTATAAGAGTTGGATTACAAATTCTTTCATTTTCTTATATTTTCTATAATCCTTTTTTTTTTTTTTTTTTTTTTGAGACAGTCTCACTATGTCACCCTGGGAAGAGTGCTGTGGTGTCAGAGATCACAGCAACCTCCAACTCTTGGGCTTAAGTGATTCTCTTGCCTCAGCCTCCCAAGTAGCTAGAACTACAGGCCCCCGCCACAACGCCTGGCTATTTTTTTGTTGCAGTTGTCATTGCTGTTTAGCTGGCCCAGGCTGGGTTCAAACCCAACAGCCCCAGTGTATGTGGCTGGCACCCTACTGAGCTATAGGAGCCGCCAATTTTTTCTGTTATTGCTAGAGATGGGGTCTCACTCTTACTCAACCGTTTATTACCTAAATAACAAGTCAGTTATTTTACTAATACATCCTTTCACAAAGTCCCTAACAAAAGTTCTTAATGAAGAGTAACTGTTTCAGCCCTAATTACTTTTGACAGGTCTAGCCACTTTTGACAAAAAGGTATGCTTACTATGTTATTTGCAAATATTTTTCCCAGCCTGTGCCAGACGTGGCGGGTTCAAACCCAGCCCTGGCCAAAAACCACACACACACACAAAAGAAGTCTTTAAGTGGCAGGTCCTCAGCCTGGACATTATCAACTGTTTCAACTTTTGGAAGATCTTTAGCTGGAAGAAAGCTCTTGGTCCTTGCTGAAACTGAACTGTCCCTTGTAATTCATGTAAAGACAAATATTACCCAAGGTATGTACAGTGATCTGTAGCTTGATATTGTTATTTGCAGAATCACGTAGATTAGCTGGAAGCAGATGGTGATGTTGAAAGTCACCCACTCTCTTGATCTTTGTTATAGCTGGCAGGCCTGTTCACTGTCCTCTACACCAAAATGGCAAAAGACACAGAAAAGATGATCTTTTGGATTCAAGCACATGTAAGGATTCTTCTGCTATTAAGGTTGATTTGATCAGATCAATAACTTTGGTAATGGTGCTATTACTAGACTATAATAATCTGAATTCATTTTTTTGTATTCTGCCCTAAAATATCTCTCCTGAAAAGTAATAAACTATGCCTAAATGTTCTCCTTTGATAGACAATGCTAGGCTGGCAAAAAGGTTTAGGAACCATTGTTCTTCAAGATCTTTATTCTCCTGTAAGACAATTCTTTGCTATTTCTGGATGTCTTAACATACCACAAAAACTCCTCCAAAACACTCTTTTAGAATATGTATTGGATTGGTAGTGAAACCAAGAACAAAAAACAACTCTCTCAGGTGGCAGCAAGCTTGTATGCTGTACAGAGAATGCTGTTGCTGGTTGGACCCTCATTTCTGCACCTGTAGAAGATGTACTCCATCTGCTCCCAAAACATGCATCCATGGTTGTGAGAAGGGATGCAATCTGCATCTGAATGGGCAGATGCACCCAAGCTGACACCTGCTATTTGGATGGCAGTAGCTAAAGTATAAAGGGTGCTTTGGAGCAAAGGACAGGTCCTTGGCATAGCTGCTGCAGCTGCTGCTATGGTAATTGATGATGGGGAAGGTCTCATCTTCATTTCTGAGCAATATTTTTGCTAGGTATAAAGTTCTAGGTTGGCAGATAGTGTTTCCCTTTCAGTACTTAAAAGACATCACTTTACTGTCTTTAAATTTCATAATTACTCTTGAAAAGTCAATTCCTGGCTCGGCGCCTGTGGCTCAAGCAGCTAAGGCGCCAGCCACATACACCCGAGCTGGCGGGTTCGAATCCAGCCCAGGCCCGCCAAACAACAATGACGGCAGCAACCAAAATATAGCCAGGCGTTGTGGCGGTCGCCTGTAATCCCAGCCACTCGGGAGGCTGAGGCAAGAGACTTGCTTGAGCCCAGGAATTGGAGGTTGCTGTGAGCTGTGATGTCACAGCACTCTACCCAGGGCAACAGCTTAAGGCTCTGTCTCAAAAAAAAACTAACAACAACAAAAAAAAAAAAATAAGAAAAGTCAATTCCTTAGGATTTTGCACTTGGTATTATCAGCGTTTTTTAATGTTAGCCATTTTAATAGACATATAATGATATTTTGTTATTGTTTTAATGACTAATAATTTTAGTATCTTTTCATGAGCTTGCATGTCATCCGTACACCTTCTCTGATGAAGTGTTATTGCAAATATTTTGCCTATTTTTTAATTGTATTGTTTGGTTACAGCTGAGTTTTGTGGTTCTTTATATATCCTAGAAATAAGTCCTTTGCTCACTATGTTATTATTATTTTTTTTTTTGTAGAGACAGAGTCTCATTTAATCACCCTCGGTAGAGTGCCATGGCGTCACACAGCTCACAGCAACCTCCAACTCCTGGGCTTAGGCGATTCTCTTGCCTCAGCCTCCCGAGTAGCTGGGACTACAGGTGCCCGCCACAATGCCCAGCTATTTTTCCATTCTGCAGTTTGTCTGAGGCCGGGTTTGAACCCGGCGCCACCTTCGGTACATAAGGCCGGCGCCCTACTCGATGAGCCATAGGTGCTGCCCCTCACTATGTTATTTTCAAATATTTTCCCCAGCCCATGGCTTTTCTTTTTATTCTCTAATAGCATCCTTCAAAGAGTGGAAGTTTTCAATTTTGATAAAGTTCAATTTATAAACTTTTTTCTCTTATGAATCATCCTTTGGAGTGTTTTATCTAAAACTTGAATCCAAGATCATAAAGATTTTTTCCTATGACTCCTCCTAAAAGATGTATACCTTTAGAGTTTACATTTAAGTCTATAATTCATTTTGAACTAACTTTTATATACAGTATGAAGAGTACATCACAGTACTCTTAAAATACATATATATAAAAATATACATGCTCAGTTGTTCCAGCATCATTTGTTATAAAGAATTCATTGTTCACTGACTTGCTGCTACACCTTTATCAAATTTGTGTCACTATTTCTGGATGTTCTATTTTGTAAACTGATTATGTGTATATTCTTTTCAAAATTTTTTAATTTTACTTTAGCAACAGGGTGCTGCTCTTAGCCCAAGCTCAAATGCAGTGGCAAACATAGCTCACTGAAGCCTCAAATTCTTGGCCTCAAGCAATTCTTCTTCCTCAGCCTCTGAAGTAGCTGGGACTACAGGTGTGTGCCATCACACCCAACTAATATTTTAAAATATTTTGTAGGGGGGTGGTCTCGCTATGTTGCCCAAACTGGTCTCAAACTCCTTCTCTTAACCGATCCTTCTACCTCAATCTCCCAAAGTGCTTGGATTACAAACTTGAGCCACTGCATCAGCCTATATTTACATTCTCTTACTAATATCACCCAATTCTAACTAGTGAAACTTAATAATACATCTTGAAATTGTATGTTAAGTCCTCCAATTTTGTTACTCTTCCTCAAATTTGCTTTAGTTATCCTAATTTCTTTTCCTTTACATATAAACTTCAGAATCAACATGTCTGTATGTACATAGTGAATCTTTCTTTGTTTTTTTTTTGAGACAGAGCCTCAAGCTATCGCCCTGGGTAGAGTGCTGTGGCATCACAGCTCACAGCAACCTCCAACTCCTGGGCTTAAACGATTCTCTTGCCTCAGCCTCCCAAGTAGCTTGGACTATAGGCACTCAGCACAATGCCCAGCTATTTTTTGGTTATAGTTGTCATTGCTGTTTGGCAGGCTTGAGCTGGATTCGAACCCACCAGCTCTGGGGTATGTGGCTGGTGCCTTAGCCACTTGAGCTACACAAAAAAATCCCACTTTTTACTGGGATTGCATTAAATCTTCAAGATCAATTTGGGAGAACTGACAATTTAAGATGACTTAAGATTATTGAGTCTTCTAATTCATGAATACAGTGTCTCTTCATCAATTTAGACCTTCTTTAGTTTATTTCTTCAGTGTTTTGTAGTTTTGGCATATGTTTTATTAGACTGACACCAAAGCATTATTTTTATAGCTATTTAATTAGAATTTAAACAAATTTCAGTTTCTAATTGTTCACTGCTAATTTATACAAATATGATTGTATTTTATGTATTGATTTTATATTCTTCAACAAGGCTAAACTCATTAATTATAGAATTTTTTGAGAGAGTCCTTGTAATTTTCTACAAAGAGAATCCTGTTATCAGCAAATAGTTTTATTTCTTCCTTCTCAATATGAATGCCTTTTTATATCTTACCAAATTTCCTATCTTTTCTTTTTTTTTTTTGAGACACAGTCTCAAGCTGTTGCCCGAGGCAGAGTGCCGTGGTGTCATAGCTCACAGCAACCTCCAACTCTTGGGCTCAAGTGATCCACTTGCCTCAGTTTTTCTTTTTTTGAGACAGTTTCACTATGCCACCCTTGGTAGAGTGCCATGACATCACAGCTTGCAGAAACCTCAAACTCTCAGGCTTAAGCGATTCACTTGCCTCAGCCTCCCAAGTAACTGGGACTATAGGCGCCCGCCTCAACGCCCAGCTATTTTTTTGTTGCAGTTGTCATTGTTGTTTACCTGGCCCAGGCCAGGTTCAAAACTGCCAGCCTTAATGTGTGTGGCTGGCGCCGTAATCACTGTGCTACGGGTGCCAATCCCAGTTTTTCTACTTTTAATAGAGACGAGGTCTCATTTGGCTGAGGCTGGTCTCGAACTCGTGAGGTCAAGCTATCCACCCTCCTCAGCCTCTCAGAGTGCTAGGATTACAAGTGTAAACCACCATGCCCGGCCTCTTTTTTTTTTTTTTTTTTTAATAGAAGAGGGTAATTTTATTTTATTTTATTTTATTTTTTAAATTTTTATTAAATCATAATTGTGTACATCATGCCTGGCCTCTTACTGAATTTATATTTTCTATTCTTTCCGTATTTGGTAAGATTTACAGTGGAACAGTAGTTGAGAGTGAACATTCGTGCCTACTTCCCTATCTTAGAGGAAAAGCAGATTTTTACCTCTAAATATGAAATTAGCTATAGGATTATTGTAAAGCTTGAGGAAGTTCCCTTTTCCTCCTATTTTGCTGATGATAAATGGATACTGAATTTTGGATTCAAATCCTATTCAATAATAGGATTATTATAAAGGTTGAGGAAGTTGCCTTTTACTATTATTTTGCTAATGATAAATGGATATTGAATTTTGTCCAGTGGCTTTTTTATATCTACTGATATGATAAAGTTTTTCTTTTTCTTTCTTTTTTTTTTGAGACAGAGTCTCACTATGTCACCCTTGGTAAAGTGCCATGGCATCACAGCTCATAGCAACCTCTAACTCTTGGGCTTAAACGATTCTCTTGCCTCAGCCTCCCAAGTAAGTTGGACTGCAGGTGCCCACCACAATGCCCAGCTATTTTCTTGTTGCAGTTGTCATTGTTGTTAGCAGGCCCGGGCCAGGTTTGAACCTGTCTGCCTCGGTGTATGTGGCTGGTACCCTAAACAGCCGTAACCACCACTGAGCTATGGGTGCCAAGTCTGATAAAGTTTTTCTTGATGAATTAATTAATGTGGTCCACTATGCTGACAGATTTTTATTTATTTTTTATTTTATTTTTTTAAGACAGAGTCTCACTATGTCACCCTGGGTAGAGTGCCATGGCATCACAGCTCACAGCAACCTCAAACTCTTGGGCTTAAGCGATTCTCTTGCCTCAACCTCCCCAAGTAGATGGGACGACAGGCACCCGCCACAAAGCCCGGCTATTTTTTGGTTATAGTTGTCATTGTTTGGCAGGCCCAGGCTGTATTCGAACCTGCCAGCCCTGGTGTATGTGGCTGGTGCCCTAGTCACTGAGCTACAGGTGCTGAGCCATGCCTGATTTTTAGATGTTGAACCAACCTTTCATTCTAAGGATAAACTCCACTTAGTTGTTATGCATTTTTAAAAATATATTGGTGGATTTGGTTTGCACTTATGTTCCTGAGGGATGCCGGTCTGTAGTTTTCTTGTAGTATTTTTGTTTTAGTATAGGGATAATACTTCCCTCATAAAACGCTCTTCTATGTTCTGAAGAGACGGTAAGGAATTGGCATAATTTCTCCATTAAATGTTTGGTAGAATTTGCTAGTGAAACCACCTGAGCCTGGAGTTTTCTCTTTCAGAATGTTTTTAACTATAAATTCTTTAGTCTCACTCTGTTGCCCTGACAATCTCAATCTCCTGGACTCAAGCGATCCTCCTGCTTTAGCTTCTTGAGTAGTTGGGACTACAGGTGTGTGTTATATACCTGACTAATTTTTCTATTTTTGGTAGACTGAGTCTTACTTTTGCTCAGGTTGGTCTTGCACTCCTGACCTAAAAGGCCTCCCTCCTAGGTCTCCCAGAGTGCTAAGATAACAGGCATGAGCCACCATTCCAAGTCTAAATTCAATTTCTATAATAGAAGTAAGATTATCCAGGTTATCTACTCTTTTTTTGAATTAGTTTTGGAAATTTGTGTCTGTCAAGAAATTGATCTATTTTACTTGTCAAATTTACATGCATAGAGTGGTCTGTTCCTTGTTACCAAGCTGGTATGTGTGGTGTCGGTGATGAGACTATCTCTTTCATTACTAGTATAAGTAATTTTCCACTTCACTTTTCTTACTTTGCTAATCTGGCTAGAAATTTATCACTTTTACTGATATTCTGAAGAACTAGATTTTGGGGTTCGGCACCTGTGGCTCAACGGGCCAAGGCGCCAGCCACGGCACCAGCCACGTACACCTGAGCTGGCGGGTTCAAATCCAGCCCAGTCCGCCAAACAACAATGACGGCTGCAACTAAAAAATGGCCGGGCGTTGTGGCGGGCGCCTGGAGTCCCAGCTACGTGGGAGGCAGAGGCAGGAGACTCACTTAAGCCCAGGAATTGGTTGCTGTGAGCTGTGATGCCACAGTACTCTACCCAGAGCTTGAGGCTCTGTCTCAAAAAAAAAAAAACAACTAGATTTTGGTTTCATTGATTTTTCTCCATTGTTATAATGTTTTAAATTTGTTTTTGTTCTTATCTTTACTCATTTCTTAGTGTTGCTTATGATGGGTTTAGATTATTCTTCTTTTTCTAATTTCTTTTTTATTCTTTTCTTTTTTGTGTGTGTGTGGTTTTTGGCTGGGGCTGGGTTTGAACCCGCCACCTCCAGCATATGGGGCCGGTGCCCTACTCCTTTGAGGCACAGGTACCACCCTTTTTCTAGTTTCTTAAGGTAGAAATTTAAAATTATTAATGTGAGGCCTTTCTTCTTTTCTAACATAAACATTAAGTGCGATCAGTTTCCCTCTAAGCATTGATTTGTATCTAGCTTAGATGTATGGATGAATATCAATGTATAAAGGTATCTACCAATATACTATCAGCTTAATAGATTTTTCACATTATCACTATGTATAGAACATTCTATTATTAATTTATATTAATTATTAGTAATCAGTTGTTTTTCTTCTAATTCTGAAATAATTTTTAGGCAACAGAAAGACTATTTTCCAAATAGTAGGCATGGTATTATTCTTACTCAATATCAAATGCTTAAAATCAACATATCAAATGCTTAAAATCAACATGAAAAACTAGACATTAAAACATTTAATACGTTTTACCTGAAATTTGAGCTTGCTTTCCCCTCCTTCCCGGTCTCGTTTATGCATGTTTACCATTAAGGCTTCATAACAGTCCTTCCAATAAAGTGCCATGTTCTCATGACCTTCATAAAATGTCTGAGTTTCATACTGCTTCATATAAGGTACAATCTTTTATAAAAAGAGCATATATAAAATTTAATATATACTTGTCTAAAAGTGATAAGCCAGAAAAATGTTGCTCAAAAAAGGTAAAACTTACGTATTTTTCAATGTAAACTTGCCATTCATTTGAAGTACAATATTCTTGAAAATCTTCAAAAAATGAAGAGCTACCATTGGTAAAAGGTAAAGAAGGCAGGTGCAAGTTCATGAAGAGAAGCTCATAAATTTTGGAAACCAGGGTGCGAATGAGGGGAATCAGAAAGGAGTAGATTTCACTCTTTTGCTTGATTGACTGACTTAGAACATGCTCCAGCTTTCCTAAGATATAACATGCTTCATCCTGATTTTCAATCACTCTGGTCTGAAGAAGGGCATTTAGCTTAGCTGATGCCATTGCACAAACCTAGAAGAAGATAATTTAGGTGAAAAAGAACAGACTAAAGCAAACATTTAGTGACAGAACAAGTTCTGTTTGGCTCTGCAGGCTCAGAACTTTTATACAATTAACTATCAAGAATTGTAAAGGGTCTTAAATCTTACCTTACCTCTAAGCTAACAAGTTAGCCTTCTACAGTTTCATAGATATTGGAAGAAGACACTAGACTCTTGGGTCACAGCCAAAGATCCGCAGCAATAGCAATAGCCACAATATCAGCTTTTGCATTGGTTCCCCAAACTATAATTTCCAGAGCGAGCGATGAAGAGGACAAGATGATGCCTACCCATGTAAGCATGTTTTAGGAGAGGAATCCTAAGCACAGGGAACCTAAATTTTTTATATTAGTCTGATCTTTGTCACAGAAGGAAATATTATCTTTCACTGGACAGTAAACTGAACTGTCTTTTGCCTTGGAGGGAGACAAGACCTCCTCCAAAGTTGCTCATAGAAATAACCTCAAAAAGACAGTTCATAGCAAAGGCAGCCAGGGTTTCTATTCATAAGATATGTAGAAATACAACAATAGGTTCATGAAGAATTATCTACTAGCAATGACTATAGGAAGAAGCTTTCTTTCTCTGAATATAAAAGAGTGAGTATAAAGCAAGGCACAGTGGTTCATGCCTATAATCCCAGTACATTAGGAGGCAGAGGCAGAGGATCACTTGAGGCCAGGAGTTCAAGACCAGCCTGGACAACACAGTAAGTCCCTGTCTATACACAAATAAAAAAATTAGCCAGGCATGATGATGCGTGCCTATAGTCCTCCCTATACCTACTAAAGTTTCCAGGAGTTTTGAAGCTATAGAGAGCTATGATCATGCCATTGCACTTCAGCATCAGTGAAAGAGGAAGACCCTATCCCTATTAAAAAAGAAAGAAAGAAAGAAAAATACATAGCATATAGTCCCAATTGCTGTTGAACCATTTTGTGTTCATAAGGAAAGACAGCTTAAGATAATAGAAGATCGAGAGTAGTGCTGTGAGAACAGCAAATGTCTGACAAAATCCTGCCTTAAACTCATCTTAACTATGGAATTCTCAATTATACGAGCCAATAAATCTTTTTAACTAAGTTAGCTTGAGTTGGTATTTCCATTACTTGAAATCCAAAGTATTGTGACACATATAGAATAGGTATATGAGAGTCCAAGACCTTGATCAGAAAGCTAACTATACTTAAAATTCTCAAGAACAATACATATTCAGGGCACAAGGCCTCTATATTACTATTAAGCTTTGACCTTAAGTCCCAATGTGGAAAGGAATACTTAAGTCATTAAGGAAGATGGAGAAAGATCTAAGTCAGGGATGTCCAAACTTTTTTTTTCCTCTACCACACTTTGGAAGAGTAAGAGCATCTTGGACCCCATGTGAAATTCATAAACACTAACAAAACCTGGTTAGCAAAAAAAGGTCTGTGCATACTTTTCATATATCTGACGCTACAGATAAGCAAAAAAAGACCTTACAAAATCAGCACGTGGTCCACTGCAGGTTGGACACTCCTGAGACTAAATCTTTAAACCAAAGCAGGAAAAATGCTTCTTTCTCCTTTTTCCTTAACTCTATTTCCTTATTTTGAATGTTACTTCCCAGATGAAGAAAAACAAAGGAAACTTAAAAAGTATTAAAATCTGACATCACTTCAATAATGTATGTGTGCTAAAGCTAGTCTAGAATGTGTACTCACAGGTCTTTGCAGGATGACGCAGCAAGAAGAGAGCTGAGGTAGTCATTCCACGCAAATATTAAAGCAAATAGCATTTGAGGAAACAATCTCTAACATGGCGCAAAGCTTTGACCTCTCTACTAGAAAGTAAAGCTTCTCCACCCTCCGCATATTTTCCCTTAAGTCCCCCCGTCCCCCACCGTTAATGTTTGATCTGACTGAAGGAACTTAATCCCAATGAAGTCTAATAAATGATAGAAAAAAAAAAGTCATAAAATGTCCACATCCAGGAAATACCAATGCTAATTTCTGGAATTTTTTTTTACTCTGTGTCTTTAAAAATACTGTTTATATAAAAAGTTGAATATCCAGTGCTTTGCTTTTAATTTAATAACATAGCAATACATAAACTCTTATGTTTATACAAGGTTAGACAATTAAATTTGAGAACTCATCCTACAAAAAGTGCCATGAACCTCATTGCTAAATATCCCTATGGTAATCAGATGGCCAAGGGCAGTACTTTATAGGTAACTGTAGATATATTCAGCAATGAGGTATGTAGTACTATTTGTGGGATGAGTTCACAAACAACTGTCAGACCTCGTACAATGACAGCTCTGAAGACCACTCCAGAAAAAAAGAGTTCCACAAAACTGCTTTGATGGGTGGACTAGGTACTGGCATCAGTGCGTAGCTTCCCAAGAGGAATACCTTGAAGGTGGCTAGTGATATTCAGCAGTGAAGAATGTAGCACTTCTTTGTCTAGAACAACTTCATGAACTTAATTGTCATAATTCCTATATTTATTTAAAAGTACAAAGATACTTTTAATGAATACTACATCATTTATTTGACCATTGCTTTAATTTTGGATACACATTATGTGTATAGATAATGAAAAAGATATGAAAAAGATATGGTCATAGAAATAATGACAGGAAAAAATACTAACAATTGTTTTTTCTCTTAGGTTATTAAGATACTGATTACTTATTTTTTCCTGTTTATGTTTTTGTGTATTTTCCACAATGAGCAGGTATTACTTTTACAATCAGAAATAAATCTTTATTGGAAACAGAATCATCAGATTATGGTTTTTTTAAAATAGGGCAATTTTTTTTTTTTTCTGAGACACAGTCTTATTATGTCACCCTCGGTAGAGTGCCGTGGTGTCACAGCTCACAGCAACCTCAAACTCTTGTGCTTAAGTGATTCTCTTGCCTCAGTCTCCCAAGTAGCTGGGACTATAGGCGCCCACCACAACACCTGGCTATTTTTCTTTCTGTTGAAGTTGTCATTCTTGTTTGGCAGGTCCGGATTGGGTTCAAACCCACGACCCCAGAGTATGTTGCTAGCACCCTAACTGCTAAGCTACAGGCACTAAGCCAAAACAGGACAACTTTATGTCAAAATTTTAACCTCTCCCTGATCTTACCAACATTATATCTAGTTTATGTATATTAGAAACCAGTCCTACCCCAATGCCCCTATACCAAACACAAAAATTGAGATATCAAAAGAAAATAAAGAGTCAAGTAAATAGTTATGGGATACCTGTCATGACTAATGTAACCCAGATTCTCATAAGTATCCATGTAAATAGAAAAATGACAGACCAAATTCACTTGAAACTTTTCGAACCTTTTACAATTTTAATTTAAAATAGAAATAAAATATTCCTTATGACCAATATTTTATTTATCCTTATTTTAAAACCTAGCACAATGTTTAGTACTTGGTACATATTTGTTGCTTGATGAAAAAAAGAGAGAATGTAAAATTGCATATTAGTAAAATATTAGGAACATTTTTTAAAGAATAATTTTTAAAAAATAATTTTTCTAAAAGCATGAGCCCTAAACTGCACATATATAAATCATCTATGCAGGCTTTCTAGTGCTTACCTGGCTACCATGGGTATAGATGATATGAGTAATGTAATAATAAAAGCTCTGTATAAATTCACAAATATCAAGAAGAAATTATTAGCTGCTTATGAAGCTCTTTTCAGATATCAGAAAACTCAAACTCCTAGTGAAATCATGGATATTTGGGGAACTAATAAAATAATTAAAATACTTAGAAGACTATCATGTATTTGTCACATAAATAATACCTATGCTGATACAAGTATAGAAAATAATGAAAAGAAATGACAAACCTGCAAATTACCCCTTCCAATGAATCCAAGAAGCAACTGGATCTGAATATGAGACAGTTTTACCCACACTGGACTTTCAGAATACCAGACTGACAGAAAGTCAAAAAGCAGCATCAGCTCCTCTAAAAGCTAATGAAAACAATTACAAAATAAAAACATTCAGTTTTTTTAATCCATTGAAAGAGCTTTCACCAATGCTAATACAAATCATAAATATTTTAAAAAATATTCATTTGGCAAAAGCCAAATGAATCATATTAGCAATAGCAAACAAAATTCTTAACTATTTAATCACATCTTATCCATCTTTACTCCATCTGATTATATATTAATGCTCTAAAAAGAAAGGGTTCATAATTTCATTCTCTGAATAAAGTTTTTAATTTTACAAAACATAATTTCAAAGGGATATTACTGTACCTTCTCAGTCCACATGTTTGAATTAACTACTCCCTCTGATTGCAGAAAGTCTTGTATAATCAGTATGAGTCGAAAGCCATTTTCAGCAGTTACTGGGTCAGTTTTTGCTTCTCTGTTTTCTGTGACTGCCCATTCTAACATGTTCTGTAGTAAACTAAGTGTAAAACAAAGTCCTCTTAAAACCATGTGATCTTAGGAAGATAGCAGGACATGGGAATAAAAAAAGAAAAAACAGCTTGAGAGGCAGCACTATATCTTTTAAAGATACATCATCGCTGGCAGGTATCACAAAGACATTATAGATGGAATTTAATAATGATGGAGTAATCTTTTTTTTTTTTTTTTTGAGACAGAGTCTTACTCTGTCACCTTGGATAGACTGCCATGGTGTTGTAGCTCACAGAAACCTCAAACTCTTGGGCTCAAACAATTCTCTTGCCTCAGCTTGTCAAGCAGCTGGGACCACAGGTGCCTGCCATAACGCCTGGCTAGTTTTTTCTAGAAAGCCAAAGTCTCATTCTTGCTCAGGCTGATCTCAAACTCCTGAGCTCAAGTGATCCACCTACCTCGACATCCCAGAGTACTAGGATTACAGGCATGAGCCACTGCACCCAGCCATGAGGGAGTTAACTTTGTAATGTCTGGAGTATCAGTCTTTAAAATTTTTAATACTAAAAGTAAAAGTAACCTATTTTATGTGACTATAAAAAAGCTATGATAGGGCAGTGCCTGTGGCTCAGTGGGTAGGGTGCCGGCCCCATATACTGAGGGTGCAGGGTTCGAACCCAGCCCCAGCCAAACTGTAATAACAAAAAATAGCTGGGTGTTCTGGCAGGCACCTGTATTCCCAGCTACTCAGGAGGCTGAGGCAAGAGAATTGCCTAAGTCCTGGAGTTGGACGTTGCTGTGAGCTGTGACACCATGGCACTCTACCAAGGGCAATAAAGTGAGACTCCGTCTCTTAAAAAAAAAAAGATATGATAATAATTCACATTCCATCCTCCATGAGATACCTAAAGTTTCTTTAAAGCCAGAAATTGAGAAGTTTAGGGGAAAAAAACCTTATTACACCTTACAGAAGGTCTAGCCCTGTAGAAAAACAAAGTTAATTCTACCCTGCTATGCTCTTGTTTCAGAGTCCTACTATCTACAGGGAACCTTAAATCCTTCAGAAAAGTAATTTTCATGAAAATATTACTCCCTTCTCTAAGCATGGAAATACTCAAAACTTAAAAAAGCCTATAAAACAAAATTATTTCAAGGACTCGAATGCTGCAGAAAAAAATTTAAGGACGGAAACTGTAATCATTTAAACTTTAAATTTATTTAAGATTTAACTCCTCAGTTTCGAGTTAGTTTGGAATTTCTCTGTAGAACTAACCAGAAAAGCAAGTGATAGGAAAAGCAACTGAATGCAGAGTTTATCCTTTTCTCCCATTACATCTACTGAATACTGAGTAAAAGTTCAATAACTAGGATAATTTCAGATACCTACCCATTCTAAAAGGAGAGTAGAAAATTACTAACTGAATGCTTACGCTAGTTTTATTTCAGCTGATGGTCGAAGCAGCTCATTGGATATTCCTGGCTTGGAAAGTGCTGAAAACACTTGTCCTCGTTCAATCCAAGTATCATCATCGGACTTTTCCAATCCCTTACACATTATATGATTCAAAATATTTGTCACTAACTGAAGAAGCTCCTCCTCACATCGCTAGAAAAGATAAAGGAATTTTAAGTAAATGGAAGGAGGAGGTGCTAAAAGTACGTAACAAAAACAAATAACGTGTAATTGTTTAGTGTATTTTTAAAAGTGCTTTGATAAACCTGGAACTTTTACTAAGCCCTAAAGATACAACATGAATAAAACATTGGCTTTGTTCTCAAGAGATTCATAATCTAGTAACTTCTAGGTTTCTAAACCTTAGATCGTGAAACTTAGAACATGCATGTGAAATTTTTAACAACTCCACACTTGTAAGGATTATAAGTATATAATAAACATATGAATATAAAAATAAGAAATTTTACCTCTTGGCTTTCAAGTAAAGAGAAGTCATCACTAAAGCCCATATCATTTGTGATGTTGTTTTCTCTGTCAGACTGCACAGAAAATGATCTAGTGCACTCTACTGGGGATGGTGTACTAGGCAGGCTGTCCGGCATTTGACTTCCACTATCACTCATTTCACAAGAGTCAATCCCACTGAGATCCAAACTCAAATCTGAAGGGTTACTATGCCAGAATTCTTCTTGATGCTCTGATTTGAAAGACAATTCTCCTATGGAGCTATCTTCTTGAAATAATGGTATGTTTGAATCTACAGAGTGTCTAGCCTCTAAACTCCATTGATCTGATGACACATTAGCTGAGGCAAAAGAGTTAGTTTTTTCCTCATCTTTCTTTTCATCAAAGTTCCTCTTAATATCTTCAGATGACGTATTTTTATCATTGTCTTTCATTAGAACAGTCCTATGATGCTTATGAAGAGTATTTCCATTTTCAAAACTTGCTTTTAAAAAAAGTCTAACTAAAGTATCTTGCCAACCCACTTGTTGTGATATTTGATGTGCTGTATCTGGCTGGGAATGCAAAATCTGTAAAATCTGCAAAGAGATTAAGAATACAAAATTCTTTGAAAAGTACACAGTACTTTGATGTCAAGAATAGTCTCTTTTCAGTTATTTTAATGACAAGCAATTGAATGAAAAACCATAAAAGGATATACTTTCAAAAGATTACATTCTTAATTAGCTTCTAGACTACCGAAGAACTGATATTATGTTTCCAACTAATCTGCATATTACTCATTATATAGAGTTGGGGGTGTACTGAAATACTGTGTTTACTGAAAGATAAAAAAGGAAACTGTAATTTTTTCCTGTCCATCTTAGTTTGCCCTTAAAGTCAATTAAAATGATCCTCTACATGCCAAGACACATGTTAGTAATTTGGTCAGAGAGAAAATATAAATAGAATGATGATATATACAAAATATAAAAAGGTGATATCCTCTCAACTAAATGCCTTCCACAAGCCTACTATACTTGTTCAGCAAATATGAACATGTACTATGTGCCAGGCATTAGGCTTAAAGGATAGAATAGAACATATAAGATACTGTGCTAGAAGACGGGTAAACCAAGATTAATGTTTTTCTGTTGCATCTTTTTCCTAACAAAGTTAGTGGTTGCTTTTGAAAAAAAATTTGTTCCACAAATCTATACTGAAGTGCATCTTGTCTAGTAAGTCTATTTTATACAAACAAAACAAAAACTAAACTTTAATTCTAAAAAATTCATTCTAATAAAACAGATGATGCTAATAAGCTGGACCAAGAACTTGAAATTAAAGAGTGACAATGACATGGGAATATGTATGATCTCTATTATCCAGATAATTTCAATTTTTTGATAAAAACAAGTTCTTAAAAACTTTGGCTCTCAACATTTTGAATATCTCTTAACAGAAGTTCTAACTCTGACAAGTTTCATAGCAAGAGATGAATGTTGGTAGGGACTTCACTATTAATAGTACTAATATGCTGATATTCACAGCAATGAGTCACAATGACAACTAAAGTTTCTTACATCACTAATGTTATATGAATCAGTGAGCTACCATTATTTTCTTGGTACACAATACCAAGTTTTTCCCCTTCCAGATTAAAATATGCTTGGTGAAGTAATTTTCCATAATTTCATGACTTAATTTAGGTCTATTTTACAAACATACAATGGATAAAAACCAACCAGCACTTCGAGTTGTTTCTACCTATTTGCACACTAAAAGGAAGGGATCAATTTACATGACCCACTTCAAATACTCAGGGTTGAGCGCGCATAGAAATAGTCACTGTAACTCATACTGTTTGTGTAAATGTAAACTGGTACAGTTATATTGAAGAAAAATATGGCAAAATCACATTTACATTTTGAATACCATTTGACATAGTAATTCTATCTCAGATAGTATGTCCTACATACATATTACCATAAATAGGAAAAGATATACATAAAAAGATATTCTTAACAGCAGCTCCTAACATAGAAAACCAGGAAATAACCAGAATGTCTATCAGTGAGGGGTAGGATACTTTATAGAATAACCACAGAATGAACAACTATCAACCATTAAAAAGATTTTTAAAATTGGTTTGTTTTCTTTTGTTTTAACTGACAGAAAGTACTATGACATAATTAAGTAGCATTAAAAAGAAAAGCAAGGGAGCAAATTAAATAGTAGACAGGTCAGTGGTTACTAGTGGAAGAGAGAGAAGGTTATTAACTGAATGGGACAGACAGGCTAACTAGCTCTTGCCTTAGTTAAAGGTTAAATGTGTAGTGAAGACAAATAATTGTTCGAATACACATAAACAAATTATAGAAAATTCTTTCCACAAAGTTAAAAAGATTCAGACACTCTAAAATACGGCATATAAATTAGAAATGGTCATAATAATTGAAAGTTCTTAATAAAGAAACTATTGTCTAATAATAAATTTTTGAATTTGGAAAAGGAGCATTTCCAGGAAACCACGAAGAGGATAAAGACAACAAATTCACGTGTTGATTTCTTGTGATTGCATGAAATTCACTTAAAAAGGAAACAGTTTATAAAATTATGCCATTTATACAATAAGATAAATGAAAACTTCTGTTGCAAAGTATTCAATGCAAAAGGTATTTCCAGTATGACGATGATGCTATTGTTAAAATATATCTAAAAGGTTTACTAACCTTTCTGCAGATGAACACTCTAACATTTATATAAGCTCTGTGACATATATATACCACAGATAACAGATCTTTGAAATTAATAACAGGATCTATGGTAGGAAAAAAACAAAAAGTTAAAATTAAACTACAGAGATGACCAAAGAAAGAAGCATGGGTAAGACCTGTATAAATGCTGAAGTAACTGTTTCATTTTAAAAACAGGAATTATATAATATTCAAATTCTACAGAAAAAAAATGGCTTTGAATGTTTGACCCTCCTTAGTTAACCCTAAATAAGTATTCTTTTCTTCTGATTGCCTGAACATACTGTCCACACTGTGTGGCTCTTACACTGTTATCCTTTTATGTACATGTCTTACCTTATTAAGGCAAAAACTAAAACAAAACTAAAAAACTTTGTACCCTGCAACTCCTAGCATCTGCATAAATTCTATTTATAGTTAGTATTGAGAAAAATTATTTAAAAAATTAGAAAAACAGAATATCTGAAATTAGTTTTCATTTTGCCTTAAAAAATGTAAGCCCCTTAAAGAAAAAAGTCTTTTGTACACATTTTCTCTAGTGTCCTTTTCTTGTTATGCGGACTCAATTATTAATTTATTCAGTCAATCAATAAACATTTACTGAGTAAGGCACTGTGCTATGTTCTGGGGAGATAAAAGCAACAAAAGTACCTAAAACAGAGTACCCAAGAAGGCCTGCTGAACAAAATGACAAGGTAATTTATTTATTTTTATTTTATTTTATTTTGAGACACGAGTCTCACTGAGTCGCCCTGGGTAGAGTGTCATAGTGTCATAACTCACAGCAACCTCAAACTCTTGGATTCAAGTGATCCTCATGCCTCAGCCTTCTGAGTAGCTGAGACTACAGGCACCCACCACAATGCCTGGCCAGTTTTTCCATTTTCAGTGGAGACAAGGTCTCACTCTTGCTCACGCTACTCTCAAACTCCTGAGCTCAGGCAATCCACCCACCTCAGCCTCAGAGCGTTAGGATTACAGGCATGAGCCACCACGCCTGACCAACAAAGTAATGTTAAAAGCAACCTGAGAAAGAAGTAAAAAAAATTTCTAGAAAAAAACATTTCTTAAATGTGTTATGAGCCTTAGTCCTACCTGTATTTATGATTTGGTTGGTGAGGTTTTTAATGAGAGAAATATTAACAAGTGATTCATTAAGAAGGAGTCCCAATCCTGAGTAGCCAATTTCTCTGAGTCGAATACGTTGTTTACTACGTTCATAAACGTTGGTGCATTTCAACATCTGTTCCATAATCTGGTCACAAAAAGTAATATATATATTCTTCTCAATATAGAGAACTAAGAATAGTTTGTTGCTTAGGTTAATATGGAATAAAAAATTATCATACATTGTTTTTGGAGTATCATTTTATTTCTTAAATATATAAAAAACCCAGCAATAATTAGTTATTTAATATGCAAATAACTGAACATGAAAAATGTACATAATTAGTTGAAATTTTTTAAATTAGAATTTATAGTCATAGAACAGCTATGATGCAAGAAAATTCATATATCCACAAATGTGCCCAAATACGAAGATATGTAATAAATGTTTATACCTTAAAAACGATTTCTCTTAGTCTGTCAGAGTACTTCTGATTTAAGAGCATGGCATAAAGAATGTCAGCATTTCCTGGTTCAAATAGCAGTAAGAAAAGCTGACCTCTAGTTGGGCTGGTACGCAGAAGACTGAAGAGTACCTCCAAAATTCCAAAGAGCTTTTAAAATTAAACAACACAAAATAAACCACCACACTCATATATAAAAGCAAAAATAAAGTCATGAACCATAAAATATTTAATGAAATCCTACATACCCTAATGTTTAGCTTAACTGCACTATCTCATGTTTTCTGAACCATCCATGTTTTCTCCTTACTTCATTTTTTTTTTTTTTTTTTTTTTTGAGATAGAGTCTCACTCTGTCACACAGGCTAGAGTGCCATGGCATCATCATTACTCAAAGCAAACTCAAACTCTTGGGCTCAAACAATCCTCTTGCCTCAGCCTCCCAAGTAGCTGGGACTATAGGCATGTACCACCATACCTGGCTAATTTTTCTATTTTTAGTAGAGACAGGGTCTTCCTCTTGCTTAGGCTGGTCTCAAACTCCTGAGCTCAAGCAATCCACCTGCCTCAGCTTCCCAGAGTGCTAGGATTATATAGGCATGAGCTACCACACCCAGCCTCATTTCCTTTTGCACATATTTCTTCACTGTCCATATTCACCTGCTGAAACCCTACCTATCCTGCTTTGTCCATATGAAAAGGCATCTCTACCATAAAGCCTTTTCAGGTCAATGAAAAAAAGAAAACTTCAAAGACTTCACACCTCTCTTAAAGATATTATAATACTCTATTTTGTTTTACAGTTATTTGTAATCCTCTTAGTGACCCCTTCCCATATAAGGCTAAAAGTAAGAATAATAACTAATTCATCATTACATTACCTGCAACATCTAATATTATTCTGCGAATATAGTAAATTCTCAACAACTAATGCTTTGATTGGCAATAAATCACAGATACAACTATCACTACTCATCATTATCAGACCAATTTTAATAAGAAAATAACCTAAGTTAACTTCATCTACATAACACCAATTCTGAAGTCATGTAACCACTGAGTACACAATGAATATTACACATAGAAGGCAAAATATTTTAGTCAACATAAACCTGCTTAAATTTGTAGCACTAAGAGGGTAATATAAAAAAAGTACTGAAATAGCAGTAAATACGCTTGGGTTCTAGTTCCAGGTTTATCAGCTGTGACTTTTTGAGTCACACTGTCCTCCTAAATATAAATTTCTAAAAGTATAAATGTGAAGAGTAATTCCTGATCTGTTATTTTATAGTAGTGGTTCTCAAATTTTACCACACATGCCAGAATAACCTGGAAGGCTTGTTTCAGTAGTTGAATCAATAGTATATTTGCATTTCTAACAAGTTCCCAGGTCAAGCTGGTCAGAGACCATTCAATGAGAACCACTGCCTTAAAGGGTAGTTCAAAGGATTAAATGAGATATATACATAAAAGTATTCTAAAATCAGGCACACATTTACAATTTGCTCTTTATGCAACATTTTTATGAACCTATATTAAAATTCATGTTAGAAATCTAACCAGTAGCTTTGATGATAGGTAAACATACACCATGGAGACTTTGAAAGTAGGCTTCAGAACTGCCAAAGTAAGTACTTCCACATACGATATTTTCTTGCTAACTGACATAATAAATTTCATGGCCATCTATTTTATTAAACTTTCTAGTAGATAAAATTACTTCTTTAATTCCATGATATTGCACGTGACACTATTCATATTTTAGTGTTAAAATATTTAATTAAACAAAATGCAAGTTTATACTAAGATGACGTAGCAACTTCAATGTTAAAGAAGAAAAAGAGGTTTATCTCAGGCCTACTACCTGTTCTTCTTCATTAGTAGCAGCTATGTAACCCATTATACTTTGTATCTCTTCATGAGTTCCACCTTTGCACAAAAAATACTTAATTAGTCCATACAAAGAAGTCCTAATTGTTCGAATATCTTCTACAGATAGCTCATTATATTTACAACCACTCCTGAAAGAGAAAACAAATGTGCATGAACTGAAACTTTAATTTTTACATTTTGTATTTCTTATATAAAATAACTCATAGTTTAAAAAAAGATCTTTCCTTCTAATTACTGAAATTCATAGTACCTCTGGTTTCTTTTTCTTTTTATGGAAAATCTTTTGAAGTTAAGAGTTTCAGCAACAAAAACTAAAACTACTAAAACAGCTTACGTTTCTACAACACTTACAATGTAGCAGACACTGTTGTAAGTGCTTTACATTAACTCATTTAATTCTTAATCACAGAAGGTCATAATTTTACTATTTACTTTTCACAGATGAAGAAACTTAAGCACAGAGAAGTTGAGTAATTTCAAGGAAGATTCAAACCCTAGGTATGTTACCCATTGTTCATTTTAACCTCCATACTATCCTGCCTCTGTGAAGTTAAAAGAAACAAAACTTGCTGATAAAGAGAAAAATCTATACATTTCAATACAATCTGTACTAGATGAAAAACAATTTATCAAACTGAGAAGAAGCAAAGGCATCATACCCATAATAAATCCTAAGTGTATCTAGGAGAAACTGCACGCCATACTTCTTTCGGAAAACTCTTCTGCTGTCTTTAATGATGGTAGAAAGGTACTGTATATGACCTAAAATACAAAGTTCACTGGTAAATGACACATATAAAATAAAGCCACATAGTTAATTATAAATTTCCAAAACTGTACAATTTTATCTAATTGCCTGCTCTCACCAATTCGAAAAGGAAAATCACCACGGTTCCAAATACGGAAATCAAAAAGCAAGTATTGGTACATTTGTTGTAGGAGCTGCATATTTTTCTCTAGTGATACCTGTTCAATTAGTAATTGAATTGCCATTAATACATTAACATCCATCAAGATGCTTGGCACCTGAAATCAAAAAGAAGGTTTTATAAAACTTAGTTTAAGTAACTCTTGTTAAACTATAATTTCACACATTAATTCAGAACATCTACCAAATATAAAAAATAGATAAACCTAGATTAGAAAAATATAAACAACTTAAACAGTAATTTCTATGATTTAACACAAGAAAATTCCTAATGCCATATTCCTAAAATAGTCTTCCATTTCTAAAATATCACAAACATCAATGCTAACAAACAAGATCATACATATCAAAGATTACATACTTTTATAGACAATATGTAGTCCTTATATAGATTCCATAAAAATTTCTAAAATCTGCCTGTGATACAGATTATATCCATTAATGTAAATTAGGCTATACTAGTATTCTTAAAAAACATATTTATTTATTTGGAAGAAAAGAAGTCAACACTAGCTGCTAATTATAAACATTAGCTGCATCCACAGTGTTAGAATGGCTCACTTTCTGAAGTAAGGAACCAAGAATTGCAGCTCCCTGGGAGTGGATAAGATTGTCCTGGTTGATAGGATGTCTCTGAATAAAATGTTTCACAATCAAAATAAATGTTGCAACTAGATTTCTCTCTAGTCTTGACTCTGTGGAATTAAGAAAATATGATTAATTACTATAATTATTATAACCACTTTTATAACACATTTTATATATCATAATACAAATTGTAATAAAGTAAGAATCTGGTTCAGCAGTTTGCTTCCAAACCTTAACTTGTACAAAGGAATCAGAAAATGCACCCAACTGGGTGGTATTGTATACTTATATGCACATGTAAATGTTTTCTCCACCACAAATTTAACAACATAGTTATATTTCCAGCGAAGAGTATAAACGAAGTCAGACTCCCAGCAAGAGGATAAACTAACGATAATGGAGAGTAAAACCAACATGTTTAGTTTTTTGATGAAAGTATAAACTTTCTGAACTTATGTATAAAATTAAGTATGGCTGCTACAGCTACAAAGGGTGTCTTCTTAACAGTGGTAAGATATTTTAATCTATTTTTCAATTAATTCTAAAATTTCTGAATGACAATTTTGTGTTAATTTCATCTTAGTACCTGATGCCTTTGTGGAGGTCAATACTGTACAATCTCTGTCCATAGGTGTTATCAATTCAGGAACTGTGCTTTCATTCATTTCTTCAGGAGTTTGTCCTTTACTAAAGTGGCTGATTTGTTCCAATAAAGGAAAAAGTGAATTTAATCCACCAATGCAGTTTATGATATCCTAAAAAGAAAATTATAATTTTTAAATTTTATAAAAGAAGGTAAAATGAATCATTTAATACCTATCTAGCATATATGAAGTTGTATCAATAATCTGCTAAATAAACCTTTAAGCATTGTGTAGGATAACCTAAGCTAAAGGACACACTGCACAGAAACATGCTTTATAGAGCAGCTTCAGGGGTCACCATAATCAATACTCAAGACAGATCATGCCAGACCATTTTTATTATATCTTTGTTTTCCAAAATTTAGGAATTTTTGGACATATGCTATCCAAACATAAGCACATAAATGGACCTTATAATGTAATCGCAACAATAGAAGAACAAACAATTGTCACTATGTAATTACACATGATGAACAGGAGAATAAATCATAAAGGAATACATTTGAGGCCACATCGTGCATTGGCTCACACCTGTAATCCCACCACTCTTAGAAGCAAAGACAGGTGGATTACCTGAGCTCAGGAGTTCGAGAACAGCCTGAATAAGAGCAAGATCCTATCTCCACTAAAAATAGAAAAACTAGCTGGGCATTGTCGTGGGCATCTGTACTCTCAGGTACTTGGGAGACTGAGGCAAAGAGGACTGCTCAAGCCTAGGACTTCAAGGTTGCTGTGAGGTATGACACCACGGCACAGCACTCTACCCAGGGTGACAGAGTGAGAATCTATTTCAAAAAAGAAAAAAAAAAATGCATTTGGTGATAGAAATATGACTGACTCCTCTACTTATAGTTAGAAGTAGAATGGAACTTTAGCTAAAGTTTAAGATTATGAATATTTTGGGTAGCTTAATAAAATAAATTCTCCATCTTTTGATAAGTTACTAATATCTCTTTAGCCTCATTTTCTTCATCTGTAAAATGGGGATAATAACAATACCCACTTCATAAAGTTATTGCTAATATATAAAAAGTGCTTAGCGAGTGACACATGGTGGATGTCATATAAGATTAGCTACAATTATTAACTGTTAAAGGGTTTTGAATGACCATGTGGACCTAGCCTAAATCTGTAAACAACCTGTTCATATTCTTAGCCAGATTTTTAAAAAATAAATTTTATTATATATATTTGATGCTAAAAAAATGATGCTATCGGATACATGTAAGTAGTAAAATGATTACTACAGTGCAACAGATTTATATAGCTATCATCTCACACAATTTATCTTTTTTGTGACAAGAAAAGCTAAATCTACCTATTTAACAAAAATCTCTAGTCTAGAGCAATATAAATTTATTAAATACAGTCTTCCTGTTTTACACCAGAGCTCTACATTTGTTCATCCTACATATCTGCTATTTAGTTTTGCCTGTTTTTCATACTGATTTTTTTTTTAGCTGGGACTAGAGGCGCCTGACACAACACCCAGCTATTTTTTTGTTGTGGTTGTAGTTGTCATTGTTGTCTTGCAGGCCAGGGCCAGGTTCGAACCCACCAGCTCCTGTGTATGTGTGCTGGCATCCTAACCGCTGAGCTATAGGCATCAAGCCTTTCATACTGATTTTTAAGAGCTCTTTGTAGATTAACTAAATTAATTTTTTTTGAGATAGAGTCTTTGTCACCCTCGGTAGAGTACCATGGCGTCATAGCTCACAGCAACCTCCAACTCTTGGGTTTAAGCAATCCTCTTCATCAGTCTTCTGAGTAGCTGGACTACAGGTGCCTGGCACAATGCCTGGCTATTTTTTTAGAGACATGTTCTTGCTCTTACTCATGCTAGTCTTGAACTCCTGAGTTCAAACAATCCACCAGCCTCAGCCTCACAAAGTGTTAGGATTACAGGTGTGAGCCTCCCCATATGGCCATAAATTAACTTTTTTTTTTTAACAAGTGAACAGTTTATTAAGAATTAAACAAAGGTATGATGTGATTCATAAATTAACTTTTTGAATGCTAAATATTTTTTACCAGTAGTCATTTATGTTTGATTTTATTACAGTAAAACTATACACTGTCTCTCTCTTGATAATCCTGTTCCTTTCAATTTCTACATCAGGCAAAAGTCTAATTAGTCTACATGCCTATAAGTCAAAGCACCAAACATACTTTAATTTTCAGGTATGTATGGCACAAGTAATTAGGTTTCTATATAATACTACGTAGAACTAGCTTTGTAAAACTAATCTTACAAGTGAAGCAAAAGTTAACTTAGGAATTGTCAATCATGTCATAAATCTTACAAGGTTAACAGTTAAGTGTTTTTTTTTTTTTTTTTTGAGACAGAGCCTTAAGCTGTCACCCTGGATAGAGTGCTGTGGCTTCACAGCTCACAGCAACCTCCAACTCCTGGGCTCAAGCGAGTCTCCTGCCTCCGTCTCCCAAGCAGCTGGACTACAGGCACCCGCCACAACGCCTGGCCATTTTTTGGTTGCAGCCATCATTGCTGTTTGGCGGGCCCGAGCTGGATTCAAACCCGCCAGCTAGGGTGTATGTGGCTGGTGCCTTAGCCCGCTGAGCCACAGGCACCGAGCCTTTATCCCAATTTTTAAAGAAAAAAATACTTTATACACCATGAATAACAAGAGACTAATACTAATTGTTGGATTCATCTCCACGCAGGCAAAATTATCCTAATGATTTCTGTTCCATGGAAACAATAAAAGTATTTGATTGGGATTAATTGCCTGGAAACATTTTTTGATATGAGCAAGTCCCCTTTGTCTTGTATATGTATATATATTTCACATAAATATTTTATTCGTCAGTCTGAGTGACATACTGACATACCTCTAAACCGCTATTCTACATATCCAAGCCCCTGAGGTGGGAGAAGCTCAGCTTACTGATAGTGGGCAACTGGTGGGAGGTGGAACACCCCTGAGGGTTAATAAGGCTACCTGGACCAGAACCAACATCCTAGCAACAAATCCAAGATGGAAAAGGCATCATCTAGGGCTGGAGGTTTTGGTGATTCTGGATCACTTCTCGGACTGCTATCTGCTTCTTGATGGGTTACTGTGGTCTCTGTCTAGACTCACTGTCCACCACAGTCTGGTGCTCCTCTACTATCCCATCTGGCTTGGTGATCTTGGTCACAGAGATGATCTTGAAATAGGATTTGGGCTGGGGCTATAGAACCAGACCAAAACCTTCCTGGGAGACCTGAGAATCAAGGTGTTTGCCCTCTCTGGCTCTAGGATGGACAAGTCAAAGGCTGTATATCATCAAACCTATAAAAAGGTCTCTGGGAGCCCCAGTCTGGTGTTGGTTTAGGGGATTCAATTCTTATAACACTCTCTAAGACCCATTCAACGATCCTGGGCTAGTGACTATCTGGATACTCAAGCATTGAGTCCTAAAGTGTCTATTCCTCCAGCAGGCTCTCACCAGGTATCTCTACTCAGGACTTGGAATCTCAGGAGGATGGGAAGGCAAGGTCCATCACTGGAGATGCTATTGAAATCCCAAACAGGTAATCAAAGCCAAAGTTATTGTAGAAACACATCCCTCCTCCTGGGCTGAAGCCAAATTCCTCAGGGAGCTGGAAACCATCAAACCTCAGGTTCCCATGGCTCCATATTTTTCTTTCTTATTGTTTTTCCTCCTTATGGTCATCTTCCTCTCAAGTCCTTTCTCCAAAAAAGGGATCTCTGTGGCTCCAAGGTCCAGGAAAGCCTCCCAAAACCCAGGAAAAGATAAAGAGGCTCATTCCTATATGAGGATTTGAATCTTAGAATTTTTCCAGTGACCAATCCACACAAGGCTTTAGTATTTCCTCTTGATTTTACTTAGTGTGTAACTTCTTTTAAGGTATCTTTTAAGGAAATACTATATTTAAGAAATAGAGTATCTCTGATTTTCAAATTAGCCTAAATAATCTTTACTAATTTAATCACTCGGTTAACCATTATTTATTGAATATCCCTGTATCAGGCACTGGTGAAAAAAGCAATGGCCCTTCCATCAAAATTCTTTTTTTTTTGAGACAGAGCCTCAAGCTGTCGCCCTGGATAGAGTGCTGTGGCATCACAGCAACCTCCAATTCCTGGGCTCAAGCGAGTCTTCTGCCTCCACCTCCCAAGTAGCTGGGACTACAGGCGCTGGCCACAACGCCTGGCCATTTTTTGGTTGCAGTCATCATTGTTGTTTGGCGGGCCGGGGCTGGATTCAAACCTGCCAGCTCAGGTGTACGTGGCTGGCGCCTTAGCTGGTTGAGCCACAGGCGCCAAGCTATCCATCAGAATTCTTAAAGACTACTGGAGAGTCAAGCAAATGAGCAATTACTATTCACCAGGATAAGTGAAATCATAAAATGCTACGGATACACATGACAAAAGCAGTTAACGTAGTCTCAGAAAATAAGTAGAGGCCTCTAGGTAAGTGATTTTCAACTGGTATGCGTGAAAATTTTTAAAGACCATTAATTAAATTATTTTCAAGAGAAGTTCAAAGCAGAGTATATTCCTTTTTTTCACTGTTTTTTTTGGATCAACATGATTTAAGTGTGCCAGGGAGGTGTAACTATAGGTTCAAGTGTGCAGTGAGACAAAAAAAGTTGAAAAACACTGCTCTAGATGGAAATCAAGGTCCAGCTGAAAACATAAATCTGAGCCCAGTGAAGAAGGCCAACAAGATTATGATAGCTCACACAGATGTGGGGAGAACTTGCAAACTCCATACTGATAGTGGCCCTAGACTGAAATCAGTATTTTTCCCTCATCAATGTTGTAATGAAACATTATTTAAGAACCTGCTGTACCTTATGAAGATTCTAACAAATCAGTCAATGAACTAGTGTAGTCATTTAACTTTGCATTTGTTTATCCTTCTTATTATGTGCATGCATAACATTTTGACTGAGATCTACTATTCACAACAATCTGGTGGTGCTTAAAAGACAAAATCTTTGCCTTTCCTCCTTCCACAATTCCTCACGCTCTTCCTTTCCAACTTGAGCCAAGCAGAATGGCTCCCACAAAAAAACGTGGTGAGAAGAAAGCTGTTCTGCCATCAAGGAGGTGGTGACCCAAGAATACACCATCGATACTCACAAGCATATCTGGGGAGTGGGCTTTAAAAAACATGACCCTTGGGCACTCAAAGAGATTCTGAAATTTGCCATGAAGGAGATGGGGATTCCAGATGTGCGCACAGATATCAGGATGAACAAAGCTATTTGGGCCAAAGACATAGGAATGTACCACACTGTATCCGTGTGCAGTTGTCCAGAAAACATAATGAGGATGAAGATTCAGCAAACAAGCTCTATACTTTGGTTACCTATGTACCTGTGACCACTTTCAAAAATTTACAGTCAATGTGGATGAGAACTAACTGGTGATTGTCAGATAACATCAAATAAAGTTATAAAACAACCAAAAAAAAAAAGACAAAATCTTTAAAAGGATCAGTAAACTTATATATTACCAACATATATTATTAATTTACCTTAATGTCCCAGTTTACTACTTTGTTTCCTGTTAATCTTCCATGTAAACAATTAGTAGATAAATCAAGACAGATTGAATTTTTGCAGGCCTAAGAACACAAGAAAATTATGACAAATAACTAAGTACAATTAGAATAAAACATAATTTTAATCATATGTGAAGCATTTATCTCTCCATAATTTTAAAATGTATATAGGATAGTCAATACTAGCATGCCTATCATATGAATTTTAGTATTACTTTTCCCTGTCTTATTATTTTTTTTTCTTTGATCATGAAATGTCAAGCAAGTTCTCCATCTCTTCAAAGAACCAATCAGGCAGTAGATTCTAAAGTACTCACTCACCAAAAGCAGATCACTGCTGCTTATCATTTGACAAGCTAGAACTTATTCACTAGTTACAGAGTTTCAAATTTTTAATTTTAAACCAAACAGACTTTTGCCTTAAAAGGAAATTCAAGGCTCGGTGTCTGTGGCTCAACGGGCTAAGGCCCCAGCCATGTACACCTGAGCTGGCAGGTTCGAATCCAGCCTGAGCCCGCCAAACAATAATGATGGCTGCAACCAAAAAATGGTCAGGCGTTGTGGCGGGCGCCTGTAGTCCCAGCTACTTGGGAGGCAGAGGCAGGAGACTCGCTTGAGCCTAGGAATTGGAGGTTGCTGTGAGCTGTGATGCCACAGCACTCTACCCAGGGCAACAGCTTGAGGCTCTGTCTCAAAAAAAAAGGAAATTCCATGTTTTATTCCCATTTACTACTTCCCTAGGCACAATTTCAAGATACACATACACATAAAATGTGTGATTAAAATGTGAGATATATTGGCTTGGTGCCTGTAGCTCAGTGGCTAGGGCGCTGGCCACATGCACCAGGGCTGGTGGGCTCAAACCTGGCCCAGGCCTGCCAAACCACAATGACAACTACAACAAAATAAAAGAGCCAGGCATTGGGGTGGGCACCTATAGTCCCAGAGACTTGTGAGGCTGAGGCAAGAGAACAGCTTAGTAAGCACAGGAGTTTGAGGTTGCTGTGAGCTATGACATCACGGCACCCTACCAAGGGCTACATACTGAAATTCTGCCTCAAAAAAATAAATAAAATAAAATGTGAGATATAGGCTGTGCATGGTAGCTCATGCCTGTAATCCTAGCACTTTGGGAGACCAAGGTGGGTTGACTGCCCACAGCTTACAAGTTCGAGACCAGCCTGAGGAAGAGCAAGACCCTGTCTCTGAAAAATAGCCAGGCCTTGTAGCGGACGCCTGTAATCTCAGCTACTTGGGAGACTGAGGCAAGAGAACTGTTTTGAGCCCAAAAGTTTGAGGTTGCTGTGAGCTGTGATATCACAGTACTCTACCGAGGGTGACAAAGTGAGACTGTCTCAAAAATAAATAAATAAATAAAATAAAATGTGAGATACAGAAATCACAGAACAGAAAAATGTATCATGGTATAAATATTCAATCAAAGGTATAAAACACTATTTTCCCTCATGTTACTAACAGACAATTCTGGCTTTATTCAGATTAAGAGCTTAGTCGGCTATTCCAGAAACTGTTAAAGTAATCTGTTAACTTCCATTTATAAAGACATGTAACTTTGTATTCAATCTGTCAATCTGTAGATAATGAAACATCTTTGAATCTAATCCCTATACCAAAAAGGAAGGGAAAGGAGGGGAGTGGAGAAGGGGAAGAGGAGGGAGATGGAAGGAAAAAGGAAGGGAGGGAAGAAAGAAAAAAGGAAACCTATACATTTTAGCATATATAATGTGGCTATTGTGCTCGCTTCGGCAGCACATATACTAAAATTGGAACGATACAGAGAAGATTAGCATGGCCCCTGCGCAAGGATGACACGCAAATTCGTGAAGCGTTCCATATTTTTATGAAGGCTATAACCCAATTATAGCATAAGAATATGGGGAAAGGGGCAAGGGAGGGGAGGGGAGGGGGGAGGATGGGTGGAGGAAGGGTAATTGGTAGGACCACACCTACGGTGCATCTTAGAAGGGTACCGGTGAAACTTAACTAAATGGAGAATATAAATGTCTTAACACAATAACTAAGAAAATGCCATGAAGGCTATGTTAACCAGTTTGATGAAAATATTTCAGATTGTAAATGAAACCAGCACATTGTACCCCATGATTGCATTAATGTACACAGCTATGATTTAATGAAAAATAAAAAATAAATAAATAAAAAAGAAAGTGGCTATTGCTTTTTTCTTAAGGTACTTGGGGAAAATTGCTTTAATAAAACAAAGGACATTGAACTCAAACTCTATCAGTTACAGAGACAAAAATGTTATTCTGCAGTTATTAATTTAGCTTCAGTACTATGCATCTATGACCTGTCCTAACAAATACTCTCTTGATGATATGACTGTCTACTGTCTCCTAACCTTCCAGTCAAACTTTCATACTGCAGCTTGAGACTTTTTCTAAAGTACAAACCTATCATATTACTTAAAATCCTATCTGCTGCCTATTGTTTAGTCTAGCATAGAAGATTTGTTATAACATGGCCTGAACTTGCTCTCTAGTCTCATTTCTTGGCATCTTTTCCTCTTGCTCAGTACCCTATACCTAAATACGTGTAGAACTCAGTTTTACAATCTATGCCTTTGCAAATGATGTTCACTGTGCATCTCTCTCAACTTTTGCCTTTTAAAACACAAATCAAACCATCTTCTTACGATCTCCTAACTTCCTAGAAGAACAACCATGCCTCTTTTATATCTCTCACTATACTTTGTACATAATTCCAAAAAAGATATACTTTATATTAGTTAAGGGTGTGGGAAACTTCCAGCCTTCTGATTTCAAGCATCAAAGGAGACAAGAAAAGCTTCATTATAGCCCTTTTGATTAAAGGAATTGTTCTGTAAAATTTGAAGTTAAGTCACAAGGCTATACTCAAGGATCCAGAAGGCCACATATGTCCCAAGGCATAAGGTTCCCTAACCCTGCGAGGACACTTACCTTTACTGAGCCTCAGAAAACCAAAGCTCAGAAGACGTACGGATAACACCCTATACCTCTTAGGGCTTTTGGGAAGATTAAATGAAACAATACACATGAAGCACTTAGGACAGTGCTTCATATATTATAAATACCCAATAAATGGTAGCTAACAACAAAAATAAATGCTTATATTATACTGAACATTTTTAAAATATTTATCTTACTGTAGATGGCAAGTTTCTTAAAGGCACAGCCTTTAAGTTATTCACATTGTTTCCTAACAGTTCGGCACAATTCTTGCCACAGAGAAGTCAACAAATTTTAAACAAATGGATGCCTAAACACCTCTTGCAAATGAATAAATAAAAAACTGCTTACTGTCTGGGCACAGTGTCTCATGCCTGTAATCCCAGCACTCTGGTCGGCTGAGCCAAGTGAACTGCTTGAGTTCGGGAGTTAAAGAGCAGCCTGAGCAAGAGAGAGACTCCATATCTACTTTGAAACAGAAAAAACTAAGGCTAGGTGCAGAGGCTCATGCCTATAATTCTAACACTCTGGGAGGCCGAAGCAGATGGATTCCTTGAGCTCAGGAGTTCATGACCAGCCTGAGCAAGAGCGAGACCCCATCTCTAAAAATAGCTGGGCATTGTGGTGGGAGCCTATAGTCTCAGCTACTCAGGAGGCTGAGGCAAGAGGATCGCTTGAGCCCAAGAGTTTGGTTGCTGTGAGCTGTGATGCCATAGCACTCTATTAAGGGTGACAAAGTGAGACACTGTCTCAAAAAAATAGAAAAAACTAGGCGGGCATTGTGGCAGGTGCCTGTAGTCCCAGCTACTCATGAAGCTGATGCAGAAGGATCACTTGAGCTCAAGAATTTAAAGTTGCTATGAGCTCTGACAGCATGGCACTCTACCCAGGGCGACTGAGTGAGACTCTTCTCAGAAAAGGCAAAGGAAAAAAAAAAAGGGTAAGAAAAGAAAAACTGGTGACTATATAAAAAAATCCTCTAGAGCAGCTTTTCCCAAACTAGCATTTGTTTTTCTTTTTGTTTTGTTTTTTGTTTTTTTTGAGACAGAGTCTCACTTTGTCACCCTTGGTAGAGTGCCTTGGCATTATAACTCACAGCAACCTCAAATTCTTGGGCTTAAACAAGTCTCGTGCCTCAGTCGCCTGAGTAGCTGGGACCTACAGATGCCTGCCACAATACCTGGCGATTTTTAGAGATGGGGGTCTTACTTTTGCTCAGGCTGGTCTTGAACCTGTGAGCTCAGGGAAATCCACCCGGCTCGCCTTCCCACAGTGCTAGGATTACAGGCGTGAGCCACTGCACCCGGCCCCTCAAACTAGCATTTGTTAGAAACTAAGTTACAAAAGCAAAGTATGTTCTATGATCAAATAAACGGTGAAACAGTAGGATAAAAAAAATAAACTAGTTCTTTTATAGTAGGATTTTTAAAGTATATCATCAATCTCTAAGAGGGATACCAAGAATACAACAGTCTCCTCAACTTTTTTAACCATAGAACCTTTGCCTCATGACATACCACCATTCTGGTAAAATATTCCGACAATAACCTGTTTAATTGTATATATTGTTCATACTGGGTTTCTTGGGGAAAAACAAGGCAATAGCTTTTTTTTTTTGAGACAGAACCTCAAGCTGTTGCCCTGAGTAGAGTGCCATGGCATCACAGCTCACAGCAAACTCCAACTCCTGGGCTCAAGCGATTCTCCTGCCTCTGCCTCCCAAGTAGCTGGGACTACAGAGACCCGCCACAATACCCGGCTATTTTTTAGTTGCAGCCGTCGTTGTTTGGCAGGCCTGGGCTGAATTCAAACCTGCCAGCTCATGTGTATGTGGCTGGCGCCTTAGCCGCTTGAGCCACAGGCACCGAGCCATTAGCCTTTTTTTTTTTTAATAATACAGATTTTTTACCATCAATAGTAAAAAAAAATCCAACATTAACATAAATCAAGTTCAAAGTTACTTTATAACAAGAATATGATAGGGCGCCCGTATCTCAGTGGTTAGGGCATCAGCCACATACACCCAGGCTGGACCTGGGCCAGTTGAACAACAATGGTGAACCTGGCCTGGGCCAGTTAAACAACAATGACAACTGCAACAAAAAAAAAATAGCCAAGCGTTGTGGTGGGCACCTGTAGTCCCAGCTACTTGGGAGGCTGAGGCAAGAGAATTGCTTAAACCCAAGAGTTTGAGGTTGCTGTGAGCTGTGACACCATGGCACTCTACCAAGGGCAACATAGTAAAACTCTCTCTCAAAAAAAAAAAAAGAGTACGATGACCAGATGTCAAAAAGACATGGCCATCACATGCCTAGAATGCCACTAAATGCTTTTTGGATTAAATACAATTATATCCTAGTTATATATACTAGATAGTGGCTCGGCGCCTGTGGCTCAACAGGCTAAGGCGCCAGCCACGTACACCTGAGCTGGCGGGTTCGAATCCAGCC
>CAUYRH010105866.1:0-23975 GCA_963574655.1 Perodicticus potto | reverse complement strand
ATGGACACAGTCCATTCATGGAATTGAGGCCTAGGAAATTCACATGAAATTGACCTAGGCATAGGAAATGGGGGTTCGACATTTAGTCCTAAGTGTAAAGTGAAGAAGACACCAAGGCACAGGTGTCTCCTTGGCAGTTTTCCGGCCTTTTTGGCTATTGGAGACTCTGGTGGCAGATGGAGGTCCCCCTCCTTGCTTGTCCTCCAGCCCACTGGTTCTTCAGCTGGCTGCCCCAGCACAGACACCAGCAAGGAGGAAGTGGCAGGTCCATCAGCTCCACTGAGCTGGCTGGAGCGCCAAATCATGTTTCTCTTTCTAACACAGTGGAATAGCCCGGGTCTGACACCCTGAGACTAAAACTGTTGCATCCTCACCTGGAGCCAGAACATATTGAGTTATGAAAGTTAGCAATGGCAATTTCTAGATAGAGAGTATGGCAAGGCCATAATACTAAGATCTATTTCAAATATGGCTCTCACTTCATTAATCATCAGGAACACCTCAAAGCTGATTATGAGATCCCCTTACAAGTTTGCGTTAAACACCATTATATGCTTGTTGTCAGAAATTTATTCTTTCTGACTCACAGACCATCAGCTATAAAGACTGTCAGTTGTTAAGTTGTATAAACTTTGCTTTTAATTCAAATATTAATATTAGCCAGATCTTGGGAAGGTATTTGGATTCCTGTGCATCTTCAATGCCCCTGGGAAGCTTCTCCTTCTATTCATATTGTTATTGATGTGCTCAGAATGATTCTTAAAAGACCTAAAAGACTTATTTTCACTTTCACAGCAGTCATTCTGGGACTGACAGCAGTGACAGCCACTGTAGCCACTGCTGGTGTTGCTATTCATTGATCCATTCAAACAGCTCACTTTGTCAATGACTGGCAAAAGAATTTCACTCAGTTGTGACATTCAGTCTGGAATTGATCAGAAATTGGCTAATCAAATCAATAATCTCAGGCAAAGCACAATTTGGCTTGAAGACAGAGTTTGGAGCACCATGCCCAGTTACAATGTGATTGGAACACTATAGATTTCTGTATTAATCCATTTGAGTTTAATCAAATTAAACATGACTGGGATAAAATAAAAGGACATTTAATTGCATTGGACAATAATTTATCTGATATTGACATTTGGATATTGATATTCTATTTTATTGATATTCCAAAACTAAAAGAGTAAGTTTTTGAACCCTCAAGGGCACATCTGATACCTTAGAAAGTTTAACAACAGAGTTAGCAGACCTTTACCCATTGAGGTGGGTTAAAACTCTTGGAGGGTCACTGGTAGCATTTCTTGCCTCCTCTGAAGAGATACCAATTATCATGGTGAATTAATGATGGTTCTTGCCATTTTTTAGAATAAAAATTAAAAAGATGGGAGATGCAGGCAGAATGGGGACTGAAGACTCCATTCTTGGCAAGGGAAAACACCCCCCAAAAAGGAAAAAATAAAAAAGTAAGCTAAGCAAGGCAGAACAAAGGAAATGTTAGTTTACTTTTAAACCAGCCACTGCTAAATTTCTTCTCTGAGCAAGTTTCTTGCTTTTCCTAGAAACCTGGCCTATTGGGAATACAGTTTACTAACACGCCTGCTGGGTAAGCAATCTGAAGGAATAATAGCCCTAGAGAAATCTGTATGCAAGGCCTAGCAAGAAACATTATCTAGGCCACATCCTGCCTAGTTAACAGTCAAAGCATGTTACCATTATGGAGATTTGCATTTGGCTGGGGCAGAGATCAAGGGAACAGGTCTAGCCCTGAAATATGGGTAGGAAGGCTTATTAACGGACAGGAAGACCTTCTGTGGTGATGGTGAGAGGAAAATTCCTCTCTCCCATGATTGATGCCAGTGGCGTTTTACTCTGCAGTGAAGTAGCGGGGATTAACACCCTCCTAGGAATCTTTGTGTGACCACAGACAGGCGGTTGCTCCCATACAAGGCTCAGTTTCCAAATTTTTCAAGGCTGCTCACACCTGTAAGATTAATGATTATCGAAACAATAGGAGCTAATATACTCACTCAGAGAAACTGCTGGTATCTTTGTTCCCTTCCTCAGCTTACTCTCTGGGGTAATGAGCAAATAGTCTTCAATAAAAGCTGAGTGGAACTGACACCTAGGGTCATCTTCAGAATCCCATCAACAGGCAGTGATCCCTTGTGTGTCTTATCTGTCTTTTGTCATTGTTTCTAACTTTACTTTTCCCCAGTTGAACTCAGCTAGATCCACAGGTCTTAACAGATCCTGCCCCCTGGCAGGGAGTTTAAATGTAAATGATTTCAAATGGATTTTCTTTACTTTAAAGTTGACAGACATTACCAGTATTGTTCCTTTTTGCTTTTGAGAAACTAAAATTGGAAGTAACTGAAGAATTAGTTTTTATAAATAGTTCAGACAGTACACTTACAGGCACCCTGTTAGTCCATTTGGGCTGCTATAACAAACTATCATATGGAGTGACTTTGAAACAACAGACATTTTAATTCTCAGTTCGGTGACTGGGAAGTACAAGACACTTTAACTTCTCTTACTTTTCAGTAATCAAATACTGTCATCCTGAATTAAATCTTTCATGTATTCCAATCTATTCTTGCTGAGTTGGTGGCTTAGATTAGGTATCTGCTGAGGGTGTGCTCCCTGATTCACATACAATAGACTTTGCTGTGTTCTTACACAGTTGAAAGGGGCATCTTTGGGCTCTCTTTATGAAGACATTAATCATATTCATGTCAACTATATCCTTATGACCCTATCACCTCCCACAGGTCCCAGATACTATCATGTTAAGGGTAAGTTTCAGCACAGCAATTGTCAAGGCAAAAATATTTAATCTATGGAAGACAAGAATATTTTTAAATAAGTTAGGAGAACACAAATTCAATAAAAACTAATGTAAAAACCAGCTAAATTATTAACTGGAGGTAGTAAAAACAGGTATGTGGAAAGACAATTTGCAAAGCAGATGTAAATATAGTGTTTAAAGCCTATTTGTTATTCATTGTATAATACTCATCTTCAGTCACTACACAGAAAATACTTGAATCTGACATGTGATTCTACACCAGTAGCACCAATGATGAACTTTGCTTACTAGTGTGAATTTAAACATCATCAAAACATTTTATGTTTTGTATTATCTTAATTCAAAATTTTAAAAGGATGCAAATGTTTTGATAAATGGCTTGAGTTAGGGCTAAAAAAGTGTCCCATCACCTAAATACCATTTAGTATACTTGGTAGGTGAGATTTTTTTTTTAATTTCAGTTTAATGTGAGGGTACAAACACGTAGCTAACAATATTTATGTTAGGTGGAATCCCTACTGTAGTTGTGTTCTGCACCCAAGAGGTGTGCCAAATATCTTACATTATGCCCAATAGGAGGACACACACCAATCCCTTCCCCTTCTCTTTTAATCCCCTTGTCCCCACTAGGATCATTCATATTGAGTACATTGCATTCTTGCTTCTTCATTCTTCTGATGTTTTACTAGGAAGAATGTGTTCCAACTCCATCCAGATTAATACAAATGATGTAAAGTCTCCATCATTTTTATAGCTGAATAGTATTCCATGGCATATGTAATACCATAGCTTGTTAATCCATTTCCAGTTGGGCATTTAGATTATTTTTGCATCTTGGTGATTGTAAATTGAGCTGTGATAAACAATCTAGTGCAAATGTCCTTATGATAAAATGATATTTTTTCTTCTGGGTAGATGCCTAGAAGTTGGATTTCAGGATCAAATTGGAGGTCTAATTTTGACTTGAGGATTGTCTATACTTCTTTCCAAAGTGGCTGTATCAGTTTGCAGTCCCATCAACAGTGTAAAGTGTTTCCCTTTCTCCCCATCTGTGCCAGCATGTTAGATGTTTCGATATATTTTTATCAAATTCAAGATGAATATCAAACTTAGCCTACCATTTAGCAGTTCAACTATATTAAGATTTGTATGTTTGGTTCCTTCCAGAAGTCAAGTTCAGATATAAAACAGTGTGGTACTATTAATATAAGAGGTGAGACCTTTGGAGGTGATTAAATCATGAAGGTGGAGCCCTCATGAATGGATCAGCAACCTCAAAAAAGGGATGGAAAGAACTACACTCCTCTCGCCTTCCACCTCTGCCAAGTGACAAAAAAACACTTAAGACACCCTTGTATAAGCAGAGCAGTCTTCATGAAAAAATCTGCAAGTACCATGTTTTAATTTCTAGCCTCCATAACTGTGACCAAGAAATTTATAAAATGACCAATCTTAACTATTTTGTTAGAAATGGACTGAGAAAAAATCTGGTACCTCAGGTAACATGTTGCTATAATAAATACCTGAAAAGATGAAAACAGCTTTCTTAATAACAGACCTAATTACAGTCTACCCCAGTTTATCCCACTTGAAATACTAGACTACAAGAAGGATGGCAAAAAGTACAGGCAAAAACATTTTTCTGGCAGAAACATTGTTATCAATTCTGGCTAATGTCAGCAGGTGTAGATGGTAAAGCACAGAAGATTCAATCATGGTTGACAGAACTTGATTACTGGAAGGAATTAGGAAACAAAAGGTCTATTTTTGGATCCCTCAAGGACAACACAGAAGCCTGAACTGATTAATGGTATAAAATTTACACCCTCTTCTCACGGAATTCTTACAACCAATGAGTTAAATTAGAAGTTATGTTCACCATTTGAAAGAAAACAAAAGGCTGGCAAGTACATTCAAAGCCAACAGCATATGGAAAAGGAAGCTAATAGTAATTTGAACAATTTGAAAAGTAAAGAGAAATCATTCTACATTACTGTAAGACTTAATGAAAAACTACAGTAATCAGGCTTTGTGTCATTGCAAAAGCAACAGACACAAATAACAATGAAAATGGGACAAAGAACCCAGACATAGACACACATAAAGTCCACCAAATTTTCAATGAAGGAATATGAAACAATTAAGTAAAGAAGGATGATTTCTGTATAAATAGTGCTGGGTCAACTGGACATCCAAAGAAGGAAAAGTAGACGTTGGCTTACATCTGACATGTTTTGTAAATATCACCTGTACCTTCTAATGCCTCCCCCCACGCCATTGAAGATTATGTTCAGCCATGCTATTGGAATGTTTGTCAATCTCAGTTCTTCACTCCTATATTCAAACAAGTATAAATCAGACCCACAGTCTCAAAACACATTCTTTTATTTTTAACAAAAGAATCAAATTAAAAACAGACAATACCTGGAACAAAGAATTTGTTTTACTCTATTCTTTTTGGTCTTAACAAATAATTACATAACCCAATGTCTTCTTTTACAATGTAAACCAAGGAGAGAAAATAAAAGAAGGCAGAATGAAAACAGAAGTCTTGAAGCACCAAAATATTTTGTAAGATGCAAGACCAAGAAGAAATTACAGAAACAGAGGTGAAAAAAATATGAAATAGAGTGATATACTTAGCCTTTCTCAAGCTTATCTGCCTCTATCCAAACAAGAATAAAACTGGCTTGGAAAATCACTTCAGCCTATAAGTTCCAGAAATGCTGCTAACAAAAGACTTCAGAGATGAGGCACATAGAGCATGGTCTTTAGAAACCAAGAGAAAAAGCTATAAAAAAAATGTGAAGTGACAAATTCTAGATAGTAATCAAACTCTTTCTTAGGTCCTGACTAGGAGACAATGACATTAAAAGCAAAGCAAAACAACAAGAAAAATCACCACCACAAAAAAACAGCTTTTGTGCAGCTGTCACAACTCTTGTTGAAGAGAGTAGGAGACACATAGCAAAGGCATTAAAGAAGGAAAAGCAGAGGAGGGGGCTAAATCCTTCTGTTGTAAAGTATTCTGGTTCCCTTTTAAGATGGAGCTGTGATCTGTGGTTTGTTTGAGGTACATCTTTTCATGTTCTCTTTCCTCCTCCAACTGTTCTTTCTCTTGGCCCTCCACAGGGTTAATCCCTAAGCCCCGGGACCTTTTGGATTCCAGCTCTTCTTGAATAAAATTCTCAGCCTTCCTACCCTGATCGACTTTACGTCGTCGCCGTCGCCTCTCCAGTGCCTGTCTGCTTGTCAGAGTCCCTTGATGCTCAGGGTTCTCCAGCTATAATTATACAGTGACAAGCAGAAAGAGGTTTTGGGCCAGGGTTCAGGCTTGGGCTCACTGTGTGCTTGGCCTGACCTCCTGCCCTGTTGGTGTCCCCAACTTACTTCCAGAAGTGTGCGGATCCTTTCTAAGTCTGGAGGCTGCCCAGCCTGCAGCAGCTGCCAAATGCTATGATTTTCATCTAGAGTCACCTCAAGCAGGTCCCCTTCCATCATAAGCTGCTCCAGGGGGGCCCTGGTTGCCTCAGGCAGCTCCAACACAGGGCCAGTCAACTGCGGCAACAGTGAGGACAGTAGCTCCAGATCTGAAGGGGTTGCAGGGATAGACTGGGTTAGCAGATGCCTTTAGTCTTATTCTCACCACCACTAACGGAGGTAAGAACTACCCAGGTCACTTTGTAATGTACATACCTGGACTTACCTTTTTTACTTGAACCCTCCCCTGAAGCTTTCTTCCTTGGACTGCTCTTACTGTCTCTATTCTCCAACAACCTTTGGTCCTATCAAAGAGCAAGAATGGCTAATGGTAACTAAACTGAAGAATCAGACCCCATAATTTCTCTACTAATCCTAAACTTAAAACCCTTTATCTCTTACTAGTCTAAGGCTGCCAGCAAGGAGCAGAATATAGGGGACAGATGCCAAATGGGGCAGGAAGGATAGGACACAGAAAACTGACCACTAGAGGATAGAGATAAGGCTAAAGTCTACAGAAGGGTTAGGGCTAGAAAATAAAAATATGACAAGAGCAGGGTTGGGCAGCTCACCTTAGAAATAATGTCGCCACTGCCTTCTATGACAGGTCCAGAGGGGGTCAGAAGGGCTGAAGTGTACAAAGGGGCCTCCTTGGGCCTGGGTTCAGCCTGCAGCTGTTGGCGAAGCTCAGCCAGACGTCTCAACAGAGCAGTGACATCCTCAGACGCTAAAGCCTCTCTTGCACGACCTTGCCAGCCAATGGCCCTCTCTGTGAGGCACTGCAGGGCTTCACCCTCAGGGAGCCGCACAGGCAGTCTTTGCAGGGCTACCAGCAGTGCTAGGATGGTTTCTAGGCGTGGGCGCCGTGAGCGCATACACAGGGGACACAGGAATTTTGTGTCCCACTCCCACCAGGCCAGAAGGGGAGATGAGTTGGGATTGGGCCTTGGAGAGCTAAGAAGGCGGGGCACCGACACACACTGCCCATGGAACCAGTCTTGACACAAGTCACACTGCAGGGCTCCCACCCCAGCTGGCACCTGTCCACACACACAGATAGAGGTTACAGAAGAGGCTATAGTTGATGATGCCAGTGGACTGGGCTTGGCTGAATTGGTACGACGCAGCTGCAGGATACCCTCCTTCTCCTTCTGTTCTCCCTCCTTGAAGGCCATGATCTACCATGTCCAGAATAGGGAGAAAGCAAGTCAGCAGGTATCTTTTCCCTTCTCTGGCACCATTAACTCCCACTCCCAAGTAAGAAATGAGTTTCATGGTTATCTGGCTCAGATACCCTGTCATCACTAAGGTAACCCTTTTTAGTGAGATACCTATTATCCAATTAATTCCCATTTGGGCCAAGCTTCTTACCACGGAGCCTGGGTCTCTGAGGTCCTGTGCAGACAGCCCCAGCAGCTCTGTATCAGATCTGTACAATCCCAGCTCCTTCTTCATCCACCGACTGCGCTTGATGTTATCTGAGCCAGCGTCTGCACATGGACATAGCACCTAAGACAGACAGAGGGGAAATAACTGATCTTTTCCGGTCCATACCCTCTTCTGCCCCATGCTGATATTCTTTTATAAAACCTCATAGGTGCCATCTCACAATTGCCAGGCCATACATAGTCTCTGAGGGTCATGGTCTCATGCCTCACCTCTAATAGCGTGTAGCAAGAATTCTTCTTGAGGAAGGTCTTGGAAGCTTTCTCCCGCCAGGAATGTGCTGTGAGTACCTGTACTTCTAGTTGTCTTAGCTCCTCCAACCCAACAGGTAGGTCTCGGCCCACAGCCACCAGGCCCTCCAAGTCATCCAAACAGGGGTAGTGGTCACCGTTCTTGAATAAGGGCAAGAGAAAGTTCAGTTAACCTATGGTGTAGATTTGTCTCGAGCAATGTAGGACATGCTAAATAATCACAGAGCAGAAAATTATATACTTCTTCTGAAAGAGAAAAGTAAGATTAAAGACAGTTTTCCCTGTACTCCCAATTCTAATGGCTCAGAATCTAAAACTTCAGTTAGGCCAGTTACTCTGTTTTACTTTGTTTCATCTGTGTTCTTTCCCAATTGATAGTTTCTGTCTGCCTCTAGGTCCATACTCAAGTTTCCCTCTTCCCTCTATTCCTATCCCAACCAATAGTCTCAGCTCCCTTGGAACTCTCTAATTTATAACCGTTACCTTCTAGTACAATCCAACTGAGGAAATATGGCTCTTACTTGAATTTCAATCACATCAGCAATCCAAGCTTGTGACTTCTTAAGAACTTCTTTGAGTGCCTGGATGTTAGGCAGGTGAACAGGAATGTTTTCTGTTTCACGTATTATGGCTTCCAAAGTACCTCGTGTATGTTTCTGCCTAAAAATTTTTGAGAAGAGGGAAATCTATTATTAAATATTACAAGCATATAATAAACACTAAAAGCATAAATAATATAAAGTTTGTCAGGTTAAGAAACAACAACACTCCAATTCCAAGAAACTACTAAACATTGGAAGTCACTAGTAAGTCAAGTTCAGTACTCATGATCTTAAGAACTAAGCCAGGTAAGAAAATATTTCCTCAATTACTGCTTTACAACAGTTAAAGATTGGCATGTGATATAGATGGGGGAATGAATGAGATGTCATATCACTCCTTTAGAGTTTAGAAAATGTCTAACTGAAAGTCTTGTATTCAAGATCAGTCAGAGAAATCATACTGAGGAGCACCCACAATCTCTGAAAACAGTTGAGGAAAGGTAGGGTTCACCTGGCCTCCAAACAAAAATGAGCTTTTTCTTCCCAGCGCTCTGCAATGGTCAGTAGTTCTTGCAGCTCAGCTCGGGCCTTGTCCACAGATGGACTAGAGGCTATCTTGGCACCCATAGCCAACAGCCCCTGCATGATGACTAAAGAGCCCCTTTGGGCTGATGGAGCCAGTGCCTGCTTCACTTCCTCTAGCCATTGCACTTGCTCCACCTGTTGCTGGAGCTGATGAGCTTCAGGAACCTCCACACCCAGGTGCTGCCCCTTTTGCAGAAGGGACTGTAATTGCCCTAGACTAGAGGGCACTGAAGCCAGAGCCTCACGGGCCTCAGCTTGGTAGGCCTCCACCTGTTCCAGGACATCCTGCAAGGATACAGAATAAAATGCAGTTTCTTTACCCACTTACATTCTCACCTGGATTTGACACAACCCCAACTTCTCTCAAAGGCATTTATTCTCACTTTTCAGTTATTTTCAACCATATCCTAAAATATGATCTACTTGATACCAACAAAACTCCTTTTCTACCCTAGAGTTCTCCCATTCTCCTTTAATTAACTCAAATTTACTTCTCTAGATCCACTTTAATACACTCTTTCTCTCTGGGAAGTCCCAGGATGTTCTATGCATCTGAATAAAACTCTTCACCCATCAGATTCTCCAAACCCTAGAGTCAGACTTTTTATGTAGCCCTCTGTTAAAGTCTTTATTTTTGTGTGAAAACATATCCCTTCTATTATAACCTGAAAGGATGCAGACAAGAGAATCACTCATTTCCACACATTCTAGGAAAGAATTAAAGTTCTCAGTATTATAAGGGGCTCTTTGGAACAATCAGATTCTCAAGAATTTCCTGATATCTCAGACTTCCCAAATATTTCTTGTTAACAAAAATTCCATCTTGTCCTGCTCCTCCTCACCTTGACATTCCCAATCTGATTCATGGCACAGGGCAGGCTACCCATCTGTTCCAGAAGAATTCGGAGGTCAGTCAAGGACATTTGTGGGGATTCCATCCTACAGAAGCCAGAAGTCAGGGAGGAAGGACTTGCTCAGTAAACTTGCCAACTGCACATATCAAGCATTTTTAGAACGTGAACATCCATATACCTTCCCCATGTTATAGTATTAACTGCAATACTTTTCTAAGTTGACGGACATTGAATCTATCAGTTAAGATAAAATAAAAACAATTCTTGACATTTTTTGAAAGTTGACAGAGAACACACCAAAGGTATTAAAGTGAGATTCCAACTTTCTGCGGTAATGTAATAGTACAGATATGGTATCATTAGATACATGAATTATAAATACTAATCAATTCAATGAAAGGATGCTAAGCAAAAAAGAAATATAAACAGGTGTATTATTAAGAGAGAACAAAATTTGATATGGATCCTAGATAATTCTGTTTTCTACAGTAATTCATTTAAGAATCAAAATAAAGAATGATACCTAAAAATTAACAGTCAAAGGATACCTTTCATAGTAAGGTAAGAAATGATAAAAAGAATTTAAAATAAAAAGTGGAAGTATTAAATGATGGTAAGAATGGTCAAAATAATGAACAGTATTGAGTGACTGTAAGTTCTAAGACATAGTTTTTATGTGTAATTGTCTTCAAGAAAAGAACTGCAGAGGCCAGGAAGTTAGATGCATGAGGAAAACTTGAGAAACAGATCCTAAGTGATAAGATTCATGGCTATCCTATATGATTATCATAGACTTAAGAAAGAAAAGCTTTATTTTTTTTGAACTACAGCAGGGAAAGGACTTACCCTGAAAAAAGAATTCAATCTAAAACTTTTCACATGGAAAAGAAACTAAGCAATGAGAAAACAAGTTAAAAACAATAAGCAGAAATAGAGTATTTAAAATAACATGTTTCTAAGGTTTGACACAGTTGAAAATAATTAGAAAACACAGGAAATAACATAAACTCAGGTGGCACAAAAAAGCTAAACAGCAATTTATCTTTCTAATACCTAGTTTTTCAACCATACCTCAGATTATTAATGACTACTTGGATGCCAGTATAATAGTTTTCTCAATAATTTATTTTTCTTAAATCAGATCCTATCCAATCCTGTCTTATCTACCCTATAAATTGATCTAAAATAATGAACGTTCCAGTGTATCTGTTACTGTATGGTATGTACTTCTTCACTCCAAAATATTTCAAAATATTTTGTTGAAATAGTTACTTAAATTCTCAGGTATAGAATTTTTTCCAAATCTTGGAAGCATGATAATGATATTTTAATGGCGATTACAATGAATCTGTAGATTGCTTTGTCAAGTATAGACATTTTAACAATATTAATTCTTACCAGTCATAAGCGTGGTATATTAAATAGAATACCATGGTATATTAAATATACATCACCACAGTAGTGGTGATAGAGGACAACCTTTTCTTGTTTCAGTTCTGAGTGAAAAAGCTTTCAGTTTTACTCCATTCAGTATAATATTGTACAGGGCTTTGATCAGTTTAAGGAATGTGCCACCTATGCCTATATTCTTCAGAGTTCTAATTAGAAAAGGATGTTGAAATTTACTGAATGCTCTTGCATCTACTGAGAAGATCATATAATATTTGCTTTTGATGTTGATATGGTAAATTGTTTATGGACTTGCATATGTTAAACCAGCCTTGCATCCCTGGGATGAAAACAAATTTGATCATGATCCATGACTTTTTTTTTCATTTTGAGACAGAGTCTCACTATGTCACCCTCTGTAGGGTACTTACTGTAGCATCACAGCTCACAGCAACCTCCAACTCTTGGGCTTAAGAAATTCTCTTGCCTCAGCTTCCCACGTTAACTGGGACTATAGGTGCCCGCCACAATGCCCAGCTATTTTTTTTTATTGCCGTTGTCATTGTTTTACCTGCCCTGGGCCGGGTTCAAACCCACCAGCCTCGGTGTATGTGGCTTGCACTGTGACCACTGTGCTACAGGTGCTGAGCCATGATATATGACTTTTTAATGAGAAGCCTTAATCTATTGGCTAGGATCTTATTGAGAATTTTTGCATTAGTGAAATTCATTAGTGAAACTGGCCTGAAGTTCTGCTTTTTGACTGGGTCTTTTCCTGTTTTGGTATCAGGGTGATATTTGCTTCACAGAATGTTTGGGGGAAGATTCCTTCCTTCTCAATTTTTTGGAATAGCTTCTGTAGTATGGGTATAAATTCCTCTTTGAAGGTTTAGTAGAATCCTGGTGTATAGCCACTTGAACAAGGGATTTTATTTGTTGGGAGATTTTTTGTTTCATTGATCTCAGTACTTGAAATTGGTCTGTTCAGAGATCTATTTCTTCTTAATCAAGTCTAGGGAGAGGATGGGATTGAAAGTATTAATCCGTTTTTCCAAATTTCTGGACATAGTTTCTTACAAGTTTCAGAGATAATTATCTCTGTGGCATCTGTTGTTATTTCCTCTTTATCATTTCTGATTTAGGTTACTAGAGATTTTACTTTGCTGTTTCTTCAAAAAACCAACTTTTTGTTTTATTAATTATTTGAATTTTTTTTTCAATTTCATTAATCTGATTTAATTTTTGTTACTTCTCTTCCGCTAGGTTTAGGGTTAGATGGTTCTTCTTTTTCTAATTCTATAAGTTGGTTTGTGAGCATGCTGATGCACTCTCTTTCTTTTTATAGAATGTAGGCATCTAGTGCAATAAATTTTCCTTTCAAGACTGGTTTTATAGTATCCCACAAGTTTTTGTAACTTATGTCTTCATTATTGTTATATTTGAGAAATCTAACAATTTCCTCTTTTATCTCTTCCTAAACCCAACTATTATTCAGCATAAGGTATTTAATTTCCATTCCTTTGTGTGGGGATGCACATTTTGTTGGAGTTGAGTTCCACCTTTATAGTCTTGTGGTCTAAGAAGAGACAAGGTATAATTTCTATTACTTTAACACTGCTAGTTTGATTTCTTTCGTTTAACATTGCTTTGTTTGATCTGATCAAACACTGAAGTTTGATTTGTATCCTAGGATGTGATACACACTGGCGGAAAGAATCCTTATGCAATAAATGGTGCTGGGATAACTGGATAACTACATGTAAAAGACTCACTAAAATTGATTCAAGATAGATAAAAGGTATAAATCTAAGGCAAGAAACAATTAAAATCCTAAAAGGAAAAAAGTGTGAATGCTTAAAGGTATCAGCCTGGGGAAAGACTTTATGAAGATTCCAGTGGCAATTGATACAACAACAAATATAAACAAATAGTACTTAATTATAATTGACTAAATAATTTCTGTAAGCTAAGGACACAACAACCAAAGCAAAGAGACAATCATCAGAATGGGAAAAGATATTTGCATATCCTTATTCAAACAAAAGCTTGATAACTAGAATCGATAGAATTCAAATTAATCAACATAAAAAGAGCCAATGATCCCTTCTGTCAATGGAAAGGTGAGGTGAATATAATCTTCTCTAAAAAAGACAGATTAATGGCTAACAAACATGAAAAAATGCCCATTGTCCCTAATTATCAGAAAAATGCAAATCAAAACCACCCTGAGATATCACCCAACCCCAGTGAGAATAACCAACACCACAAACTCTCAAAGCTGCAGATGCTGGCATAGATGTGGAGAGAAGAGAACACTTTTATGTTGCTGGTGGGATAGCAAACTAATACAACCTTGGAAGTAGGAAGAATCCTCAAGAAACTCAAATAAGACCTCCCATTTGGTCCTGCAATCCCATTTCTAGGTATCTACCCAGAAGAAAAAAAAAATTCCTTTTATCATAAGGACATTTGCACTAGACTATTCACTGCAACTCAATTTACAATTGCCAAATTGTGGATACGACCTAAATGCCCAATCCAGGAATGGATTGACCAAGTTGTGGTGTATATATACCTTGGACTATTTAGCCGCTAAAAAAAGATAGAAACTTTACATCTTTTGTATTAACGTGGATGGAAGTGGAACACATGATTCTTAGTAAAGCATTGGAAGAATGAAGAAGCAAGAATCCAGGGTACTCAATTCTGATATTGAGGACAATTGATGCTAGTATACGGTAGGGGTGGGAGAATGGGGGACCTGAAAGAGGAAAGGAGGGAGAGGGGTGGGGAGTACAAATGTGTGACATACCTCTTGGGGGCAGGACACAATTATAAGAGGAACTTTAACAAATGCAAACGGTGTAACCTACTTGTTTATACCCTCAATTCCCCAACAATAAAATTAAATAAATTAATTAATTAATTAATTCTCAGGTAAAGACTGGTTCAAACTTATACCCTTACTTTTTCTTCTTCATGTCCACATTCAGACTTTATACCAAATGACAAAAAATTCCCACTTGCGTCTAAAATTCCTTACTACTAATGTATCTTTAATTTTTTAAAACACGATTTGAATTTTTAAATATTATGTGATTTATCACTGTGATTCATAGCTACTGCTATCCCTACTTTAACCTGAAATTTACACAGTATATGCACAATTATACCCTATAACAACATTCTGTCCAATGACAAATTACACAATCATGGTAGTTCCATAAGATTATAAAGTCCCGTAAGATGTTAAGATGTTACTAGTAACATCTTAGCCCTCTTTACAAATCAATGCATTACTCACGTGTGTGGTGATACAGGTTCACTTATCACTCACTGACCAACTCACCCAGAGCAACTAAGTAGACTATTTTTTATCTTTTATACCATATTTTTACTATTCCTTATCTACGTACACATATACTTAGTATGTGCCTACAGAATTAGTTTTTGTCAAATGGTGCACAGGTATATGGCCCTGTGGAGCAACAAGGTATACTCTAATGCTTAGGTGTGCAGTAGCTATACCTCTTGGTTAGTATGAGTTTGCATATTGTTTGCCCAATGACAAAATACCCTGAAGATTAATTTCTCAGCATGTACCCTGTTGTTATGTGACCCGCTGTCTGTATGTAAATAATCATTTACTTGATTTTTCAAGAATGTATGTATTTACTCTTAATATATTAGCAAATGACAGGCAAATAAATTTGAGAATTCTTTCAACTTCTAAAATTTTACAACTATGTAGACAAAAATAAATTTTGTAGCAAACTCAATGTCTGAATAATTTCATGAGATTTGCTAATAAATACACCAGGCCTACAATTTTCTACTTTATCTTCATTATTGTCATTTATGGTGAAAGTCTGAACTACACATCATGTCTGAAATAGTCTACTTTAGCAATTTCTACTTTACGTTATATTGTTTTCTGATCATGTATTACCTGTATTTCATTATTTGCCCATTACAGGCTCTTTACCTTCATTTAGGTATTTATATAAATTTTGGTTACCAATAATGCTATATATAACACACAAACTTTTGCTAAGTGGATTATATTCTGTCAGTTCTGTTTCTTATTTTCACACACTGCCACCCTTTTTTGCCCTCTTCTCCTGTAACATACCTGGCCACTTGACCACTGACCAGCCCCAGCACTTGGGAAATACAAGCTTCTGCCTCACCCAGGCAGTTTTTCAATTGCTGAAGCAGCTCAGTATTAGGAAACCTCCTTTCATGGGCTTCAGACTCCAGTGCTTGTAGCTCTTCAAAACCTAGAGAAAGTCCAAGTTGCAAGAGGTAGGCAGTATTATCGAAAAGCAGAAAAGAAAGATTGAAAAGGAACGGCACCTGTGGCTTAGTGAGTAGGGCGCTGGCCCCATATACCAAGGGTGGCCAGTTCAAACCAAGCCCCGGCCCAAATGCAACAACAACAAAAAATAGCTCGGTGTTGTGGTGGGTGCCAGTGGTCCCAGCTACTCATGACCAAAGAGCAAGAGAATAGCCTAAGCCCAGGAGTTGGAGGTGGCTGTGAGCTGTGTGACGCCACAGCACTCTACCGAGGGCAATAAAGTAAGACTCTGTCTCTACTACAAAAAAAAAAATGAAAAAGAAAGAAAGAAAGACTGGAAATATTGAAAAGAAAATAGAACTGCTTCAAGGGGACCTTTCATTTTTCATCACTTACTGCGCTTCCGGCCATCCTCCACTTCCAAGGCCACTCGCACTTTGTTAGCCCAGGTGTCAAAAGATTCAGCTCGAATCTTTAGCTTATGCAACATAGTGGGGAGCTCATCCAAAGTGTACCGATATCTGGAGAGAGCAGGGAAGAGCATATCTGGCCCAGAACTATAACTTCTTCCATGTTCTCCCATTAAGCTCTATGCTTACCGGAGGTACTGCCGGCTACTTGAGCATTTGCAGAGGTCATTGATATGAGAAAGGCAGACAAGACCATCTGGGCAGTCATAGCAGGCCAAGGCTGATAGGAAACACGTGGTCTTGCACTTGATGCACTGGCGTTCATCATCTGGAAGCAGCTCGAAAGCCTCTCGCTCAGCCTCCGTGATACCCTGGGGAGTTCAATCCAGATATACTATAAAGACTAGGACTATAGTTGTGGATACCCCAACTCAGACAACACTGAGCCTTGCTGGGGGCTCAACCTTATAAGGATAGTGTAGAGAAACTATAAGAAAACATATTAACAGTCTCTGTCTTTCCATTTCTAAACATATTACTTAAAGGTGAGGTACAGAGTGCTCACTCAATGTTGGTCTGTGTCTCGCTACTACATCATACTTGACTATATTCCCAAGCCCTGCTCTCTACCATCCACCTTCTCCAACAGGGCCTTTCGCAGACGTCGTTCTTCCTGAACCATAATGAACATCTCTTTGTGCACAGCCATTGCTAGGTTCAGATCCAATTTCTCTGGGAAGGCAGCCATCTTGCAGATAAGCTCCTCATGGGAGAAAACACAGTAACGCCGGAGGCGGCGGTAGTGTTCAATGCACTGGCGTCCAGCAGGTAGCTGCAAATATATTTAACATTGCGTGTGGCTATCGGGAGAACATAATTCGTAACTTCTCCACTACATCCCCTACCCAAGGTCTTGATACCTTTTTACCAACACATTGCATACTCACCCAGTCAGCAGTGCAAAAATTGACAGCCTCAGCAAAGTTATAGCCTTGGTTAAATCCACTGTGGTAAGCACGAGGGAAAGTGATGACAAATTCACCTGCACACTGGTTTGTGCGAAAAACCTGAAACACGAAAAGAAAACAGAAAGAGGTGTGGATCAGAATTAAGGACATGATGTGAACTTAAGAATGTCTCCAAATCCTGTAACAGATGCATAAAGACTGGAAATAAACAAAGAGTCTACCCATACTATGTCCCTTAAAAAGAAAATAAGACTATGAAGATAAAAAGTAATAGTTGGAGAAAAGTACAAAGAAAATAATGTGCAATTAAAAAAAAAAGTCCACAAAAAATTGAAAAAAATTCTAACCTTCTTCTATTAAAAAAAGAGAAAATTTAAAGTCATAAAGTTAAGTCACCAAAAATAACACAGTGAGAAACTCCAAAATTTTAAAGTTCTACTATAAACAATAACTTAGTTCCAAAACATCTTCAAAACTCCGTAATATAAACTCCCCAAACCAGAATGTTTAGTAAATTAAAACTTCTAAGTTTTAGTAAAATAGTTCTTCCATCTCAGCACCTTTTTAGGGACAGCACCCTGAGATGCTGGTGCCGAGGAGCACAATGTGAACCTGTATTTAAAGAACCTGGGTAGTGAGTTTTGATCTATCTGATGGCTCCCTGTAAGAGCCTGACTTTTTTTCACCTGTTTAAGAGCTTCCCTAGAACAGAGTTAGCTTTCCAGGCTGTTTTATTGGCCATACCCGCCTGTGTTGAGGCAAAACAAACACACAAAAAAAGAACACAGGGTAAACAGCAAACACTTTAAAGTGCCTAGGAGGAAAATCTTAGGTAAGATATTTGGAAAACAAGCTCCCATTTATTCCTGGGATGCACGCTCAGAAAAACTCTATGACCTTAATTTCTCACCTCTGTCTGACTTTAATGCTCTGCCTGAGCAGAAGGTAAAGTCTAAAGAAGTTTTAAAATAACTGAAAAAGTTTCCCCAAACCCACCCTCTCTGAAAATACCAGAGAGGCTTTTCTTTTTTGGGGGGGGGGGAGTGGGAGGGAATGTTAAGGAACATTTGTTAGATTTCTGTATAACCATGATGCTACCAGAACACAGAAACAGAATACAGACTTTATAAGATTATATGAAAAGATATGCAACATCATTAGTCCTTAAGAAAATGTAAATTAAAAGCACATGAGATATATTACTTCTTACCACTATGATGGTCATAAAAGAAAAGACAAAGTAATGATGAGGATGTAGAGAAATTTGAATCATTGCATAAGACTAGTGAGAACACAAAAAGCCATGAAATTTCTGTAAAAAACAGTATGAAAGTACCTGAAAAAGTTCAAAGAGAAAATTACTGCAACACTATGCCTCTTCATGGTATCTACTGAATTAGTGAAAGCAAAATATTAAACAGATGCTTGTAAACAAATTGTTTATAGCAGATTTATAATAACCAAGAAGCAGAAACCACATAACACAAATATCTAAGAGATGGATACACTATGCTGTATGTCCACACAATGAAATATTATTATCTGTAAAAAGAAATAAAATTCTGACACACATTACAATGTGGATGAAACTTGAGAAAATTACCTTAAATAAAAAAAGCCAGACGTATTTCATAATTCCATTTGTAGGTCACATATTTTATAATTCCATTTACAGTAAAAACAGACAATAAATAAACATACAGTGAAAGTAAATTTGTGGTTTAGGAAATTTAGAAGAAGTAAATGAGGAGTAACTTAATAGGTGTTGGTTAGTTTTGGGAATGATGAAAATGTTTTAGAATGAAAGAGACACAGCATCTGCTCAACAAATTAACTATTTGCTTAGAAAGGTTAATTTCACCTAATAAAAACTCAACAGGAAAAATAAAAAAGAGAAGAAATTGGTTTAAAAATTCACTAACTAAACTACTATAACAAATATTAAGAAGAAAATTGTGATTTTCCCAGTTGCCACAATATAATACTCAAACATTCTATTAAAGAAAAATAAAGAAACTAGAAAATGTCCTTACAGTTAACAGCAAACAAATAAAAAAGTCCTTACATAGCTTAGACACTAGTGAGCCATTATTTTCTTCAAATATTCTTTCAAGTCTAAGGATATTTCAAGTCTTAAGACTTTATTTCAACTCTCTAGCAGAATGTTTGACCATTACATTTATTACTCATTAAAGTTTATACCTCAACTCTTAAACAGGTGTTAAGCAACCTGTTTATAGCTGAACTCTTAAACAGGTGAAAGAAAATCAAGAGAACAATGTTTCTATAAACAAAGTTTCAATAAAGTAATAAAAATTATAAAAAGAAAACAATCGAAAATCTGGAGCACAAAGTTTCATAGCTCAAAGTAAAAAATTAACCACATGGTTTCAACAGCAGATTTAAGAAGGCAGACGAAAAAAATCAACAACTTCATGTTTTTTTGTTTTTTTTGTTTTTGAGACACAGTCTCACTGTTGCCCTTAGTAGAGTGCTACTAGAATCATAGCTGACAGCAACCTTATACTCTTGGAATGAAGCCATCCTCTTGCCTCAGCCTCCTGAGTAGTTGGGACTACAGGCTCCTGACATTTCTAGAGGGGTGAGGTGTCTCGTTCTTGCTCAATCTGGTCTCAAACCTGTAAGCTCAGGCAATCAACACTTCTCAGCTTCCCAGAGTGCTAGGATTACAGGTATGAGCTACTGAGCCTGGACAAACTTCAAAATACGCTGATTAAGATTTTCACAATCATGGCTTGGCGCCTGGGGCTCAACGGGCTAAGGCACCAGCCATGTACACCTGAGCTGGCAGGTTCGAATCCAGCCCAGGCCCGCCAAACAACAATGACGGCTGCAACCAAAAAATGGCTGGGCATTGTGGTGGCGCCTATAGTCCCAGTGACTTGGGAGGCAGAGGCAAGAGACTCACTTAAGCCCAGGAATTGGAGGTTGCTGTGAGCTATGATGCAATAGCACTCTATCCAGGGTGACAGCTTGAGGCTCTGCCTCAAAAAAAAAAAAAAAAAAGATTTTCACAATCAAATACATTAACATATTAAGAATAGGAGCCTCAAAAAAGAATGCAAGAGAAAAAAAGGACTTGAAAGAATATTTGAAGAAAATAATGGAAAAACAATTTCCAAATTAGAGTAATCTGTATAATCAAGCTCAGTGCACTTAACTTGCAGACATACAGTATAACCAATCTGTCAAATGATAAAATGCAGAGCAGCAAAAAAGAAGTGACACCACATATACAACCATTCTTTAATAGGATTATCAAAGATTTCTCATTAGAAATCACAGAGGCCAAAAGGCAGAGGGGTGGTACTAAAAGCAATGAAATGAGGAAAATAATGTTAGAAGAAAAATTTTAAAAAATCCACAGCTAAGGGAGTCTGCTATTAATTGACCTGTCTACAAGAAATACAAAATGATTCCTTCAGTTAAAAAACACTAATAAATAATCTAAATCTATAGAAAGAAGTAATAACACCAGTAAAGGTACCAATATTACCTATATATGTATAAACACTAGTATTACATATACGGAACAAGTGAAATAAAAAACAAAAATGTAACAACAGAATTAGAGACTAAAAACAAAAAAAAACCAGAATTAGATTTGTAAGAAAAATAGAATAACTACAAAGTTTGCTGACTTTATTATCTTCAAAATATTTATTAAGAAACAAAAGTAATATTAGGAAAAGGAAAAAAAGGATATAAATTAGAACTCATAAAAAATTGCAATGCAGGAAGCCTTGCAAGAGTATAAGGAAGCTTTTGTTCAAATAGAAAAACTGAGGGAGCTGGCCATAATATAAAGAGTAACATAGTAGTCAACTAAAAACTTACTTTCCAAATAAGAAAAGGCAGATGTAGAATATTATAAAATAGAAACTGACCTGGTTAACTCCCACAAATTGCTTTTCTCTTGCAAAACACGCTGATATAAATGAATTCTGGAAATATCCAAAAGTCTGTAAGTCCCTCATGCCCATCTAGGCTTTATAAAGTGAGAATTTATTCCCACTAAGATTAAGAAAAAAACTTGGATTGGCGCTCATAGCACAGTGGTTAAGGAGCTGGCCACATGCACCGAGGATGGTGGGTTCAAACATGGCATGGGCCAGCTAAGTATAACAATGACACTACAACAAAAAAACAGCCAAGTGTTGTGATGGGTGGCTGTGGTCACAGCTACTCAGGAGTCTGAGATAAGAGAATCACTTAAACCCAAGAATTTGAGATTGCTGTCAGCTGTGACGCCACAGCACTTACCAAGGGGGACATGGTAAGAACCTGTCTCAAAAAAACAAAAAAAACAATGCTTGAGTAGAAGACACATTAAAAGCCAAGATCTGGGTTTGATTTTCTGGTTCAAAAAATTAACTCTTTTATCTATTCTCTTCCTTTTAGGTGCCTACTGAACAATACAGCATTACAGTTTGGCCGCATAGCAAAAGAAAAGGGACGATGCTAACCGTACAACTTTTTTCCTTCCAAACTAGTTTTTCTTCATTCTCTTCTCATACTAGACCAGGCATTAACTTTGTTTTACCCCTTGTCCCTCATTTCCTGGTACTCACTGGCACACCATGGGACATGAGGGTGTTAGGATTCATGAGGGTAACAAGCTGGTGTAAGAGGTCTGGCTGGCTATCAAACAGTTCAGGTGTCAGCCTCTTCATCACTTCCTCCAAATGTTCTGCTGCTAGTGAGGGCACCCCATACCAGGTCTTTGGCTCACCCCTGCTCAGGTAGAGAGGAGACACATAAAGTCTTAATGTACTTAACAGATTAGGGAAGCTTGATACCAATCCTAGTCATTAGGGCACCCACTTACCAGTGCAAATAGTTAATGGAATAACTCCAGTGATCCTCAATATGCCAACAAAATGCTGAGAAAACCATGCCTACGTAGAGCCAGGGTACCTTCATGCCTGAGATGTCTGCATTGATGTGGCAGAGAACAGACTGATCCAGAACTGGCATCACATTCAGATTCCAACCACTATTTGCATATTCCTAGAGAGTCAGAGATTTGCCAGAATGAGTAGGAAGATTAAGTGAATAAAAACAAACTGAGAGAAAAATATGGGAAGAAAAATGTCTTCTTAGAGTGTGCTGCTTGTTAGCATGCATAGTCCATAATGTATACTGTAATGTGAATGTCCAAATACAACTTTTGAATAAAAATATTTTTTTTCTGGAAAGGGCATTAGAAGTCAAAATATTTATTAATTATAATCCAGATTAAGATTCATATGTTATCCCCCCAAAATACTCTTCATAAACATTCTCTAAAATCACTTTATCCTACTCAGCTATCAGTTATAATGGAGATGCTCTGTCAGACCTCTAAAATTGATACTCAACTTTACTCCTTAAATACTTCTCATATCTTCTCAATATCATAATTGTATTTTCTTTTTATCTTCTATTTTACTGGTGAAAAAACAATTATGCTCAAATCTTGTCTAAATCTTAGTTTATGTTGGGCATTCACACAGGATATTTCAAGCTCTCTTCTACTTTTCAATTATTAAATTAATTATACAATGTTGCACTCACTTTTTTCTTCATTGCGTTTTGAAACCCAACATATTTAATTAATTAATCAGTTAATTTGTTTTTGGAGTATCACAAAACTTCTGGTTAGAGAGGTATATCAATAAAATCTCAGAGTAGGGGTCCTAGAGAGAGAGTTTCTCCAAGTAAAACTGAGAAAAATTGGCCAAACTGACAAGATTAAACTTCATTAAAACTGAATAAAACTCTAAGTTTCATTGCATGAAAAGAAAAAAGGAACTTAAGTTAGAAAAGCACTATCACACTTTAACTTACCTTTGCCCACTGCCCACTCCCTAGTGTTAAGAACTAGTTTGAAGGCAACAGCCTACATTTCTGGTGTTAGTTGTCTTCTGAAGAATCACAGATGACCTTGTTTTCAAGAACTGTGTTTGTTTTGATCTATCTGGGATCTGGGAGCGTGCTCTATAACCAATACAAAGGGCTTACTTTGCTTAACTCAAAACCATCTCAGGCTTGAAAGGCAATTTTTTGGAAGACCATTGCTCCAAAATACTGACAGGCAAGTAAACTAACCATTCACTCCTAGAGAAAAGGACATCATTTGGGGCAAATAATAGACAGGACAAAACCCCCAGGCGTGAGATGCTTATAATTGCAAGGAATCTAGAAGATCGCATACAGGAAGTTCAAAGAGATCTTACAAGTTCCAGTACAGCTCTGATTGGCCTTCAGGAGCTATGCAAACAGGAAGTGAAAGCTAAAAAGAGTTGTAAATAAGACTTAGCATTCAAAAGTCACACATAGGGATAATATGGAATAAGAAATTGAGAGACACATCAAAGGTATGTGACAAAGAATATAGTGTTCAGCACAAATAGTTTAGAATAGTGACTACAAAACAAATAGCCTCCAGAAGAAGCCAAAACAAACACAGAAGGGGTTGCAACTGATTTCAGGGTAACAACATTAAAATATTCAAATATCGAATGTCAACACATTATTACAAGGAATGCAAAACTAAACAAAACCCAGAAAATATGTCCCATTCAATGAAAATAATAATAGAACCTCTCCTTGAGAAAGCAGATGTCAAATTTTCCAGAACAAACTAAATTGTCTTAAATAAATTCAGAAGCTAAAGTAAACTATGTAATAAAATGAAAAAAAAAAAAAAACTGGAAAGCAACTTCTCTACTAATAGTCTCAATTAAGAAAAATAAAGTAAAAAACAAAACGCTGTAAGAACTTAACAAAAATAACTTCTGAAGTTGAAAAATACCTTAACTGTAGTGAAAATTCTTACTAGTTCAACTGTAGATGTAAGAATCACAAAAAAATACTTAAAAACTTGTAGGTCAAGTTGTATCCACTTCTGAAGGGCAAAAAAGAATAAAGACAAA
>CAUYRH010105864.1:0-27725 GCA_963574655.1 Perodicticus potto | reverse complement strand
CTGGTTTTGGGATTTTGTGATGTGGGCTAATCTTACTGGAGTTAGGTGATATCTCAGAGTAGTTTTGATTTGCATTTCCCTGATGATTAAGGATGGTGAGCATTTTTCCATGTATCTGTAGGCTGTGTGCCTATCTTCTTTTGAGAAGTTTCTCTTCAAGTCCTTTGCCCATCCTGAGATGGGATCACTAGTTCTTTTCTTGTTAATACGTTGGAGTTCACTGTGTATTCTGGTTATCAAACCTTTGTCACTGGGATTTCTTTTAGACTAACTCTTGTGTCCTTTTTTTATGTTTTCTTTTACACTTCCTTAGTTTTATGCCACAAGTCACTACAGATGCCATAGCCTTACAATCAGCCATTTATCCAAATGTCCTTGATTCCTTTTATTGGAGATCTCTTTCCAGAAACCAAATCTGGTCACTAGGCATGTTCCTTGTGACTCGGGTGTCATTACTTCTATGCCCTCTCAGAGGACAGAGCTAGGAAATATTTGTGGATATGCTGATCAAAGTACGGATGTAGTACATAATTCAATACATAATTCCTTTATCTATTTGTGTGGGTATATATATGCTAAAATCAGCATGTGTTCATACTAATATCTCTAAGTCTAATCCAGTACCACAGACTTATTTCCAGCATGTCTTTGCTTTTTTAAAAAATCTTTATTCAAATTAATGAGGGTACAATATTTAGGTTACATTGTTCTCACTTCCAGGGTAATGTTCCATTTGTAGAAGAGCCCCTCACACAGGGGGTCTGTTTATACACCCTCACAATGTGCACAGTAGGTGAGTTCCTGCCTCATCCTCTCCCTTCTTCTATGATACATCCTCCTCCTTATCCCCCCTCCTGCTTCCCTCTACTCTCGAACTGGACTATAATAGTGTTTTATTGTTCTTAGGAAAATGTAATTGTTTATATATTGATTTCATATTAGTATTTAATACATTGGCTATTTATTTTTCCATTCTTGCAATAGTTTACCAAGAAGAATCTATTTCAACTCCGTCCAGGTAAAAATAAAAGATGCAAAGTCTTCATCTTTTTTAATGACTGAATAATATTCCATGATATACATATATCATAGTTTGTTGATCCATTCATTGGTTTATGGGCACTTAGGCTGCTTCCATGACTCAGCATTTATGAATTGTGCTGCAGTAAACATTCTAGTGCAAATGTCTTTGTGGTAAAATGATTTTTGTTCTTCTGGGTAGATAAGCAGTAATGGGATTGCAGGGTCAAATGGAAGGTCTAGTTTTAGGTCTTTGAGGATTCTTCATACTTTTCTCAAAAAGGGATATATTTGTTTGGAATCCTACCAGCAGTGTTGAAGTGTTCTCTCTACAGCCACACCAGCAGCTGGTATTTTCGGACTTTGTGATGTGGGCTAATCTTGCTGGGGTTAGATGATATCTCAGAGTGGTTTTGATTTGCATTTTTCTGATGGTTAAAGATGATGAGAGTTTTTTCATGTGTGTGTTGGTCATTCATCTGTCATCCTAGGAGAAGTTTCTGTTCAAATCTCTTCCCACTTACAAAGAGGGTTGTTTGTACTTTTCTTATTGTTTAAGTTGAGTTCTCGGTAGATTCTAGTTATTGGGCCTTTGTCAGATTCATAACATGCAAAAATATTCTCCCATTCTGAGGGTTGTGTGTTTGCTCTGCCTGTGGTACTTTTAGCTGTGCAAAAGCTTTTTAGCTTGATCAAGTTCCAGTTATTTATTTCTGATGTTGCTGTGATTGCAACATCACAGGGGGATGTCTTTCTCATAAAGTTTTTTCCCAGGCCAATATCTTCAAGTGTATTCCCCACACTTTTCTAGAATTTTTATTGTTTTGTGTCTTAAATTTAAATTTTAACCAACGAGAATCAATTTTTGTTAATGGTGAGAGGCACAGTTTGCTTATTTCTGTTTTTGTTTCCTAAGAAGGGAGTTTATTTCTTACTGAGTAGGCCGGTTTACCTTCTATGTGAGGAGCAAAACAAAATAAGAATTGCTTTGCAATTGAAACTAAAATTTGTGGGGCGGCACCTGTGGCTCAAAGGAGTAGGTCGCCTGCCCTATATGCCGGAGGTGGTGGGTTCAAACCCAGCCCCAGCCAAAAAAAAAAAAAAAGAAAGTAAAATTTGTTTCTCAATTTTCTTCAAATCCATTCCTCTTAAGTTTCTAAAAAAAATCCCTTAAACACGGAAACAGTCAAAAATCTTATTAGTTAAACCAATTGTAATTTCAAATGTTAAATGATGGTTGCACCATACCTTCCCTAAAGTCCCTGACATTCTCATTTTGCAATGGTATAAATCCTTCTGAGAAGTCTAGAAGAACTTCCCCAGAAATATAGGTTTGTGGAAGAGAAAAAGCTGAGTGTCTTTCTTGGTGCAGAAGATATTACTATTCAACATTAATAATTGAGAGCTTACATTGTCTAGCTGAAGCTCAGGTCTGAGTCTTAACTGGATTCCTGCAACCCCCAAAGACGTGCCTGCGGGATAAAATGGTTTTCGTAAGAGACAAAAGATGTTCTCAGATTGGTTGAGGAAACGGCCCTGTACACTTGCTGCACCCTTGGGATTGGCTAAAGTAGGTACCCCCCTTGCTCCATTGTGATTGGCTGAGACAGGTTCTCCATTTGCCTGGTCCCTCCAGATTGGCTGAGGCCTCCTTCCCCAACCCACCACCTGTCCCCTTCCTCCTAATTATCCCAAGTAATGCCCAAGATGTCATTGAGCAGCAAGACACAGTGGAGACCATTACAGCTTCTTTGTAACTTCTTCTTCTGACAGTGTGAAACTTGGCTCACATTATCTAGAAAGTATTTATTCATTTGTTGAAACCTAATATACACGCAATTCCCGAATTTTTACCCCCTTTCATTGTGAGAAACAAATTTACCAGTTGAAGTCCAATGTGTTTGTAGTTATTTTTATATATTGGCTTAATGCTGTCTAGTCAAAACACTGTTTTACAAAGTGCTTAGGTAAGTAAGGTCCTTTCTTCTCCATTACCTTCAGAAATGTTTCTGAGTCCCACTCTAAGAGATTTTCTTTCACTGGTTCTTGAGTGTGGCTCTGGAATTTCATTTTTGACCAATATTCCAGCAATTCTTATACACATAATCCCTGGTCCTCAGTTTGTGATTTATTAATCTTTGGCGTGTTGAGTATAAATTGAGCACATCTCCATCCTCCATACCTGCAAAGCCCGAAAGAATTAAAGAACAGAAAGCTAAAAAGTGCCTGATTATGCCAAGCCAGAGGGGAGCATTTTGAGTACTCCTCGGAGATTTGACCTTTCTGCTCATATTTAATTTCTCTTTAATTCTACAGTGAGTTCCACTTATTCATGTGAATTCTAAGGAAGAGGGATGTCAAATAAAATGGAGATTTTTTTTTTTTGGACTGGCTAGAGTGCCTTGGCAATGGGCTAGCTCACAGCCACCTCATGTTCCTGGATTCAAGTGATCTTCTTGCCTCAGCCTCCCAAGTAACTGGGGCTATTAAACTTCTGACCTCAAGTCATCATCCCTCCCTTGCCTCCTAGGGTGCTAGAATTATAGGTGTTACTCATGCCTTGGGCCTAAAATGTGGATTCCTGTTCCTTTTTAGAAATGGGGAAACCAATTCCAAGAAATTGGGAGATCAGAAATTATTGGACTTGTAGCAGGAACAAGCTGGTGTCAACTTTCTTTGGGATCTCGAGTTCATTTTTTATTTTGATTAGATCTCTGGCATTTTCCTGCTTTGGTACATCATTGCTCCAGCATCATAAAACATGAGGGCTGCCTGGAGCGGGTAATATTTGAAAATAAAACTATATTCTTTTCATTCAGAAGTGACAGAAAACTTTAATAATAGTATTTTTCTAATGATAGCAGTTTGATTATTTGCATTTTAGAGTATCAAAACAGAAACCTACAAATGAAATGAAAATCACTAGAGTAATGTCCCAGCATAACTCTATCAATCGTATATGATGAAAGCTTTTGTTTGTGTGGCCTCTCTATTTTATTGGTAATTTTCAGGGGATATTTACTTGCTTAGATTTTTGAGGAACAATGTGAATCTCTGCTCATGGCAACATAAAAGAAAGTTAAAATATGATATAAAGTTAAAATATGATAAAAGTTCTGACTGAACAGTTTTCTTTTTTCGTTTTAAGCTTTGACTCCAAGGTTATGTTGTTTCCTTGATGTATGAAAAGTGGAGAACGTTTTGTAAGATACCAGCCAGCAGTTAGCTTTATAGGCCTACTTGCATTTCAATAAGAAGAATATGACTCTACATCTTAGTAATACAGTGATTTTGTTAAATAAAATGAACAGTTTGCAAAGAAAAGATCCAACCCACTTTGAAGAGCTTTGTTGTTTAACTGGTAATCATAAGCAGGGCAGTTCTTTATGATTTAGCATCTGCTACTGAGTTAGAATTCATAAGTCAGAATAACTAGAAGGAAATACGTTCAGAGGTCTGCTTATTGGACTTGGATGCATTTTTTCAAAAGAAAGAAAAAATACCAAAAGTCTATATGCATTAGCAATCATGTAATATGTTTCTTATCATTTGTTTTCCTGATAAAATGTTTCTTTATTACCTGTTCTAATATAGAGGATAGTTTGCTGTGGTAAAATAGTCACCCCCAATAAACATGTCATTATTGGTGTGGCTTGCTCTGACTTTCCTTCCTCCTTCCTGCAAACCCCTACCCCCATCCTAACAGTCAACCTCATGAATAAAAAACTGTCATTCTACTCTGAAACCAAGGAGGTCACCTCCCCCACAACAACTCTACAGGAATCTGTGAAAATGGAATGGAGATAAGAATTCAGAGTGCATTCAATCGTACAGTTGGCATAGCTGTGCTCTGAGTCTGGTCAATGTATATATTTATTTTAGAAGGTTGCGAACCACTAGAAATTAGGGATTTTGCAAATATCAAACCTCTATGGCCTTTTATTCCTCTGAATTTTAGTACCTGGCAATTGGCCAAGTAGCAAAGAATCTGTACGTGTTTTACATGATTCAATTGGCATAGCTCAACACCCTTCTATCTGAGGAGACTACAAATACGGTACACGGTTGTGCTACATAATTATATACTATATTATCTTCAGCTAATAGAAAGAGACATTGCTGCATAGAGACATGTCAGGTTTAAATGTTTAAATGCTCTTAGAATGGAAACTCTTTGTTCAGATACATACAAAAGGAATGAAAGGACATGATTTGTTTAGCCTGGACAATGTTCTCAGCAGAGTACAGAGATTAAGCATTTAAGTCATATTGAGAGAGACACTTTCTCCTTAAGGGATCTATAAACAACATCTATCACACTCAAAGAAAGACTTCTCATTTGATCTCTTACAAATATTCCCAGGATATCTTTCACCCCTGCCAGCTGTTGTCACAGTTTGACAGTGGATTATCAGCAAGACAACAACGCCTAGTTGCCTGCTCCCTGTCAATTCCATGTGGAGTAGCTTTGGTCATCTATACCGTGATTATGACAGTAGTCAAAGGAAAAGTACATATAGAAGAAACATTAAAAATTGAAATGTCTTTTGGGTAAATTGTCAAATAATGAGGGAAATATTTGCTCAATATCCACTATCTGTAAAATGGCTGCCCAACTTAATTCTTAATATTAAGTTCGAAGTGGTTATACTATAAACCTGTGAGGAATTAGGGTTTTGAAGGTGGAATGACAATGACATATGTATCTAAGGCTATCATCCTGGGAGTTTTCATTGCATGGCAAATCTATACATTCTTACATTCCTATATTTTCTACAGCAGAGGATATCACAAGAAGATGCAAATATGTTCCTATGCTCCATTTGTGGGAATCATCATAGCCAACTCAGCAATAAGGTCATAGTAATGAAGATGAAGACAGTATGTTCTGATAACGTCCAGTGAAAAGAGAAGTGAAGGTTGGAAATGGAAACTGTATATATGAAAGGGAATGAGGAATGAGGTGACCCCAAAAGCAGCCCTTTAAGGGGAAGAGCTAACCACAGACTGCACTGGAATGTATCAGGGAGATCTTTACTGCATGTCAATGAAGCCTTTGAGAATACCATACTGAATAAGAAAGAAAGAAAGTACCACAATTTCTTGTCCTTACAATATGCCAGGCCCTGTGCTTGGTGCTTTATATACACGATATGTGTGCTCTCCCCTAATCTTTACAAAAAAAACTATGAAATAAAAAAAAATACAGGTTTAGAGAGGTTATGTGTTTTGGCCAATTTTGTCACTTACTATTTATTTACTGTTGAACTTCTTATTCTGACTGTGTCAACTTGGGTATATTTCCCTAGCCACAGTCAAGAAAAGAAATGAATACTGAAAATTGGACATAGCTCGAAGACCCTCCTTAGCCACTCAGAGTGGTTCCTTATGGTCTTTTCACTCTGGTTTCAGAAAACTTTATATTATCAGAAAACTGCTCTCTATCTGCAGCTTCTCTAAATGTTTCCTTCATTAACTTATCAACCTGAAACTTAGTAGTTTCTGAAAAATTTATTCTTTGCCTGCTATCATCACTATTTTGTTTTTCTTTCACAATCTATTTAACTCTGAGGTTAATCTGGGTATTCTCCTTGTTCTCTAATGTCGATTACCAACTTTTATCCCCTAGCCCCCTTGCTAAAAACCCTGTTTCTATTTAGGTTCACATAGTCATTATGTCATTATACTTCACCTCTGTTTCAGTAGCTAGCACTAACCTGGAAAAATCTGACTGTAGATGATTGATCTCTTCTCCAGCAGATAGGCTCAAACAGACATATAGATTTATATCTGTCACCCTACATGTGTGGTCACATAAACCAAATTAGTACTCAACAAATCCCAGCAATTTTAATATTTTTTTAAGTTTTCATTCTCACTCTCTGTAATCATTTGTTTGTACCTCGTTTATTCTTTCTAAATAGTCATGCATTCCATCACTGCTCTATATGTCGGTCTTCATAGAGAAAGTAGAACCTATTTGATGGTAATTGACATGTCATCAAATTATAAAAAAAGTTAGGGGTGTCCATATTTTTCTTTTCCTTTTTATTGTAATAGAGAAAGAACAGGGATTCCAATATTTATGTGAGCATCAAACCACAGTTTCCCAAAGATCATAAGACACATATAATGCACAGATCAGTCAAGGTCACAAGGAAGGAAATGGAGAAAAGAAATACGGAGAATAATATACATTAGTCCCTACGTGGCAGATATAAGAAAAGACAACAAATAGCTTACTGAAGTATAAATGCTCACCATAAAGTATAAAAGCTATATTCGTTACTGAAAACAAGATGTGAGAAATGGGTTAGTAAGACTGGGTCCAATTTATTTCAAATAATTAAATATACAACTAGATGAGTGTTTGGAAGGAGTCATCTGCCTCTATGGAAGTAAGGAAGCAAAATTTCTTTGGGTTTCAAGCCTAGGAGGCTATAGCAGCTCCCACTCCAACCAACCTAAAAGTAATACAGAAGGAACCAAAATGGCACTGACATACAATTATTATAAGAAAAATATAGAAAAGGCAGCAAAATTTAAAACCAAAAAGCATTCACCATAATGTTTCAATGAAACAAATGAGTAATAAATGATGAATCATATTTAAAAGGAAGATCGCAGATCCTAAGTGTACAGTCAACAAAGAAATGATTTGACAACAGAAACAATGAAGAATAAGCTAGAATCACTGATGAAACAATAGTATGAAATTAAAAAATGCTTGAAACAAAAGCAAAGCTAGTAAATTCACAAAAGAAAATCGATTCTGTGGAAAATTGGTTGTGATATTCTGAAGTAACAATAAAGTTGTTATTGGTCTCTGCCCCTAGTTTCTAACATAGATTTTCTAAAATCCTTGAAATTAGGCTTACTATGAGATATTCTTAAAAAAAATATTTGGCCTTTACTCCTGTTCTGAGACTTAGCTTCTTTTTGCAATTTTCTGAGTGATAAGAGCTTCAGACATAGTTTCTGAATCCCTTGAAGTGTCTTAGGTGATAGAAGCAGATTTTGTTCTATTGAAGTGACTATTGGTGGGTCCTTTGATAGCTTGAGGCTGGGGGCTGGTGACCAGGGAACCAATCATGTGGTAAGAGGGTTGGAAACTTTAGTTTTATCCCCTGGCTTACAAGGAGGAGAAAAGAGTTGAAGTTGAGTCTATTACCAATGACTAATGATATTAATAATCATGCCTATGTGATGAAGCCTCCATAAAACCAAACAGGACAGGGTTTGAAAGGCTTCTGGATTGCTGAGCATATGGATTTGCCTGGAGGACGATATGACTGGAAAAGGCATGAAAGCTCTATGTCTCTTCCTACATACCTTATGTTATGCATTGCTTTTATCTGGCTATTGATATGTACCTTTGTAATATTGTTTATAATAATCGAGGAAATATAACTAATTTCCTGAGTCATGGAAGCTTTTTCTTTTTTGAGAGAGAGTTTCACCCTGTTGCCCCAGGCTACAGTACCATTGCCTTTTTGATTATGGCAACTTCAAATAATTGACCTCAAGATAACCTCTTGCCTTGGCCTCCAGAGTAGCTTTGACTACAGGTGCCTGCTACAATGCCGGCTAATTTTTCTTTCACTCTTGCTTAGGCTGGTCTGGAACTGAGGTGAAGCATTTCAGCTGCCTTGTCCTCCCAGAGTGCTAGGATTACAGGGATGAGTCACTGCGCCTGGCCATGTGAGCCATTCTGGACAATTAACTGAAAAGGAAAGGGTCACGGGAACCCATGATTTAGAGCTGGTTTTTCAAAAGTATAGGTCACAACCTAGTATTTGTGTTTGGCATTCGAAGCAGGGGGGCAATCTAGTGGGACTGAGCCCTCATCTGTGGAATCTATGCTATGTGGTAGATTGTGTAGAAATTAAGTTAAAATTGTACAACACCCAATTGTGTCTACTGAATATTTTTTTTCATTTTTGGGGAGAAATCTCTACACACTTTGAACACAGGAATGTTGTTTGTTCCATATAAGAGTAGAGAGAAAAAGTAGTGTTTTTTTTTTCTTCAGATATTATCAGAAACAAGAAGGGTAGAAATTGGAAAGGAAATAGTGACAATGATAATGATAAAATGAATAAAGAGTTTAAAATGGACGTGTGGGAAATTGATAGATTTAAAAGCTAGGCAAAGGTGAGTGGAGTTATGTGTAATTGGAGAATCTGAGGAAGAAAACTAAAACAATGAAATAGAAAGGTATTTTCATATATTATTTTATGAATCTCTACCCCACAAAAGGGCAATGCTACATTTATAAAGAACTGTGTAAGGAATGATGTCTTTGTAAGAGAAAAATTGAACCATAATAATCAATACTAGAAAATTTCCAAGGAAGTGATGTGTTGTTAAAGATGGAAAAAGACTTCTTTGAGCAGTCAGAGAAAAAGATCAAGTCATGTATAAGGAACCTCAGATTTCTCCATAGAAGAATTCTATGCCAAAATATGGTGAAATATTTACAAGGTATTCAAGGAAAGAAAATGTGAGCCAATGATTTATATCCAGCCAAACTGCCTTTCACATGTAAAGTCTACAAATGATTTTCAATTGGCAAGATTCCAGAGACTATTCTTTCTGTGAGCCTTTAGGAAAACACTATAAGAGGCTCAATTTTGCCCAAAAAATAGATGATAAAATTAAACCAAAAGATCAACATTTTAACTGTATAATTAAGAACAAAATAAAAATAAGAATAGAATGACAGAATGAAATGTAAGTATCATATGCCTTAAAAATACAGAAATCATATGATCAATACCAGTTGGGAGTAGAAGAAGAAAGAACGTGAAGGCAGAGTAACTGCATTGATTTCCTCATTTGTAATAGATGAGAATCAAAAGAAGCCATTAAAATATAGTAAGCTATGGTAATAGTTGAGGTGAATAATAATTTATGTGTGATTATATAAAAGAAAATTCCGAGAAAGGCTATATTATTGGATTATCATAATAACAACAAATACAACATTATCATACTGTAAAGGTAAATAGACTTACATTAGCAATTTAACAAAAGGAAGAATTTAAGATTGTATCAAAATGCAAAACTTTATCTCGTATATACAAAAGAAATACCCAAAGCAAAGTGACTCACAAGGGTGGCAAGTACAAATATATACCATGTGAACATAAACAAAAAGAAGGCAAAGGTCAGGTTCTTAATATAAAAGAAAGGTAGAAATAAGGCCACAAGCTTTAAAAAGGTCAGAGAAGAACACTTTAAAGTGATTAATGATGCAATTCACACATAAGATAAAATATAGTCATTTAGCAACAAATAATGTAGTAATAGCAGTCATCGATCAGAAATCATAGGGAATAGAAGGAGAAGTAGATAAAAATACACTAAGGGAATGATAATTCTCTCTCAGTTCCTGCCAAATCAAATGAACAACAAAATAAGAACATAAAATAAACATAATATAGTTGATATACCTATCAGTACTTTTCATCATAGTGAAAGCTATAACCTAAAAATAGAGGACAACTCTTTTCAGTAGACTCTATGCTAGAGTATTCACTTACATTGTAGTATACAAATACTCTTGGATTACAATGAAATCTAGAAAGTTATAAATCCCTTTTAATATCATGAAAATAATGTTTTCCCTGTGTAAATTAAAAACAAAGATACATAATTTTAGAGTCAATGAATAAATATAAAATTGAAGTATTTCTTTTGAAGATAAATATAATAAAAATACTAATAAAAACCATGCCCAAAGAACTAAGGAAAAGTATAAAAATAATATTTCATCAAATATAAAATGTCAATAATGAAATAGAAAGTATAGAAAGAGGCATAGAGAAATTCTAGAGTTGAAAAGTACAAAAACTAAGTTGAAAATTTCACTTGATGGACTGAATGGTAAATTTTAGCAGGCAGAAAAAGGTATCAGTAAATTTGAATATAAATAAATTAAGATTTAGTCCATGGAACAAGGAATGAATAAAACTGAACAGAGACTGTGACTTAGAGTGACTTAAAGTCCTAAGAGATACCATTAACCATATAAACAAATGAAGAGTCAATTCTCAGAATGAAAAGATAGAGACAAAAAGGTAGAAAAATATTTGAAAAAATATTGCCAAACACTCTCCAAATTTGATGAAAAACCATGACATATACAGTCGAGAAGCTCAACAGTTTCTAAGTAAGATACAATTTTAAAATGATTAACACCTAGACACATCATAATTAAACTGTCGAAACCCCAGGAAAAGAGAATTCTGCATGCAACAAGAGAGATATAACTCCTTATGCACAAGAGATTCTCAGTAAGACTAATATGTGATTTCTTATCAGAAGCCATGAAATCTAGAAGATTGTTGAATGACATGCAAAGTGATGAAAGAAAATTCTGCCTGTCAAGACTTATTTATCTAGCAAGATTATCTTTCCCAAATGATGAAAATATTAAGATAAACCTTAGATAGCCAATAAATGAGAGAATCAATAGCCAGCACACTTGACCTAAAGAAAATCAGGGCTGTCCAAAGAAAAAAAAGAGCCAAGGGCATGAGTTAGAGCTCTCCAGAGGAAAAAAAAAACCAATTGGATTTCATGAAATACACACATGTGCATGCACACACATTATGGTGGCTGAACAAGCCCACAACCTGCCATGTATTAATTGGAGACCCAGCAAAGCTGGAGTTGTAGCTCTGAGATCTAGAGGGCTAATGGACAATGATGTAAATCTCAATTGAAGGCTGGAAAGGACTGATGTCAGTTCAAGTTGTTAGGGAGAGAAATGAAATTACTCCTCCCTCCATCTTTTCGTTCTCTTTAGGCCCTCAATGGATTGAATGAAGCAGAAGGGTAATCTGTTATACATAGTGGCCTGATTCAAATGCTAATCTCATGTAGAAATACCCTCCCAAAGAGGCCAAGAAATAATACTCAACTTGGGAACCCCAAATCTCCACATACCAGTTTAACATGGTGCATAAAGTTAACCATCATGGAATGCCTAATTAGAATGAAAGGAGAGGGAAGAACACTAGACAGTGTTCTAATTATTCCAAATAAATGTAAGAAGATTTGGTAAAGGCAAGTACATGTCAACATAAATGAATATAAATGTATTTTTGTTTCTAACTCTGTTTTCTTTTGTGTTATTACAATAGACATGAAGTAAGTTGATGGACACACAATATATAAAAGTGTAATTTTGTTGACAACACAAAGGAGATGAGAGAAATGGAACTATACAGGAGCAAAGGTTTTGATAAATGTTGAAATTAAGCTGTTATTGTTCCCAGCAAATTGTTAGAAGTTAAAATGCTAATTGTAGTTGTCACAGAAACTACTAAGACAAGTCATGAGTATACAGTATAAGAAATAAGAACATAATTAAAATAATGTACTGGAAAACCATTCAATATAGAAGACCACAATAGTGGAAGAACAGAGAACGGAAAAAGATAAAAGGCATACAAAAAGGCTGTGCCGGGTGGCTTATGCCTGTAATCCTAGAACTCTGAGAGGCCGAGGTGGGTGGATTGCCTGAGCTCAGGGTTTTGAGCCAGTCTGAGCAAGAGGAAAACCCTCTCTCTTTAAATAAATAAAAAAAATAGCCAGGCATTGTGTTCGGTACCTGTAGTTCAGCTACTCCTGGAGACTGAGGCAAGAGAATCACTTGAGCCTAAGGGTTTGATGTTGGTGTGAGCTATGGCGCCATGGCACTCATCCCCAGTGCCATTGAGTAAGGCTCTGTCTCAACTTTCAAAACAAAAACGACATACAGAAAACAACGACTATGAATCTTACCTTATCAATAATTACATACAATGTAAAGGATTGCATACTCCAGTTCAATGACAGAAATTGTCAGGATACATTTTCAAAAAATTGAACAATAGGATGTCTGCAAGAGGCAAACACTGAATTCTTTCTTTTTTTTTCAATCATTAAATTCAAAGACACAAAGATATTGGAATTAAAGTGATGAAAGAAAAATTTACTATGTAAAGAGTGCCAAAGAAGAGAACTGGATTGAATAGGTGCATTCGTATCAGACAAAATAGACTGTAAGAATTAAAATCTGTACCATGCCTCTTGGCTCATGCCTGTAATTCTTGCACTCTGGGAGGCTGAGGCATGTGGATTGCTTGAGCCTCAGGAGTTGTGTTGACTAAAAAGAGAAAAAACTAGCAGGCCTGGTGGTGGGCACAGGTAGTCCCTGCTATTTGGGAGACTGAGTCAAGAGGATCGATTGAATGAGACTAAGGATTAGAGGATGCTGTGAGCTCCGCTTCCATGACACTCCACTCTGGGCAACAGAGTGAGACTTTGTCTTCAAAAAATGGGGATGGGGGGGGAAGAAAATCTCATTAGACACAAAGAAGGCTATTTCATAGTGATAGAGAAAGTCAATTCATTAAAATGATGAAACAGTTATAAACATAAATAAAAACTGAACCTTAAACTATCAGAATTTATGGGAAAAATAATTCATTAGTGGTACTCACAGATTCACACTACAGATAATCACAAAGGAAATAGAGCTCTTGAGCAAAACTATAAACTAACTATACTTACTAGACATCCATATCCACATTCACTCTACCCAGTAACAGGAAAATACACATTTTTTCCCCAAGATTACAATAAAAAGAGGAGGATGTTCGCTCTCAGCACTTTTATTCAACTTAGTACTGAAAGTTCTAGCCAAGGCAATTAAGCATAATAAATGAAAGTCATTCATGTAGGTAAGAGAAAAAGTACCTATTTGTAAATGACATGATGTCACACATAGTAAATGGTAAGGAATCCATAAAAAAACTATTAGAGGTACTAACGAATGCAGCAGATTTGTAGGATACAAAATGAATACAAAAAACATCTATTATATCATCCAAAACTGAAATTGAATAAACAGTTCCATTTATAATAATGTGACAAAGAAATTTAGATACAAAAGTAACCAAAGCAGTGCAGACATACACTTACAGGTACAAAATGTTGAAAATGGGCTAACATATTTCATGTCTATTGATAGCAAGACATAATACTGTTCGGATGGCAGCAATCCATAAATTAATACATGAGTTGAATGGAATCCACATAAAAATTCCAACTGGCTAATTTTTTATTAGAAATTAACCACCGATCCTGAAATTATACGGAAATGTTAAAGACCCAGGATAGTCAAAACAATCTTGTTAAAAACAATCTTAACAAGTAAACAAAACAGAATTGCAAAAGTTACTATAATGCTATGTTAATCAAGATTGTGTGGTTTGGGCATAAGGGTAGACACAAAGATCAGTAAATCAGCAAGAAGTTTGAAGATACTAGAATCAACTGAGAAAACTACTGCAAGGAAATTTAGGAATATATTTGTTACATTTATGAGTATGAATAGTATGTATAACCCGTTTATAATATCAACAAGATTACAAAACACCCAGGTGTTCATCTAGTCTACTAGTTCCTAGACAAGGCAAGATTGTTTACTTTTTAAATTTTATTCCATTATCAATAAACCTTGCTTATTTTTCCTGTTTTTCCTTTTAACTGTGGTAAAATACACTTACCATTAATTTACCATTTTAATGATTTTTAAGTGTATAGTAGTGTTGACGAAAATCTTTAAACATGAAAAAGAATTTAAAAAATTCAAGAACACATATATAGGCCTGCCATGTTCCAATGTAGAAAGATTCAACATTGCATATGTGTAAATTCTTCCCAAGAAAATTTACAAATATAATGTGGTCCCGATAAGAATACCAACAAGTTTTTTTTTTTAAGAGACAAAAAGTCTCACTTTTATCACCCTCGGTAGAATGCCATAGTGTCACACAGCTCACAGCAACCTCCAGCTCTTGGGCTTAGGCGATTCTCTTGCCTCAGCCTCCTGGGTAGCTGGGACTACAGGCGCCCGCCACAACGCCCGGCTATTTTTTTCTTGCAGTTCGGCCGAGGCCAGGTCTGAACCTGCCACCCTCGGTATATGGGGCGGGCACCCTACTCACTGAGCCACAGGCGCTGCCCCCAACAAGTATTCTTAATTTGGGAAATAGCAAAATGTTTATTCTTAATTCATATTGAAAAATGCACAAATAACAACACCAAAGAAAATTCTAGGCTGGGCACAGTCCCTGTTGCCTGTAATCCTAGCACTTTTGGGAGGCTAAGGCAGGTGAATTGCTTCAGCTCAGAAGTTCAAGATCGACTTGAGCAAGAGAGAGACACTGTCTCTGCTAAAAGTGAAAAATTAACCAGGCATGGTTGCCTCTCCTTGTAGTCCCAGCTACTTGGGAGGATGACCAAAGAGATAGTTTGAGTCCAAGAGTTTGAGGTAGTAAAGGAAAGTGCAGGGCAATTCCACTGTCATCATGAGCCAGGATCCCATAAACATCACTACAGTGGGGAATACGCCATCATCATTTGTCATCTGTTATCATCTGCCTAGTGGACAAAATGATTCTACCACAGCAGTTGCAGAAATCCTTGAGTATTTAAAAGATGTTCCAGCATTCGTAGGGGTTTTTAGTGCTCAATAGGTTAAGCTCTCGACCATTTTCACAATTACCTCTGTGATAATGTAGTCAATTGTCTATCCTAACATGCATAAGTGCAGCGTCATGCTTATTATTCACATTGAATAGTTATGTGTTTACTTAAAAAAGGGATAGAGATCTATTTCAATGAGCAAAGGCATCTCTTCATTTATATAAGGTGATAGATTATCTAAACGAAGGCTCCTGTAAATTTATTTACTGTGTATATTTTTATCTGCAGATGTAATGAAACTGTTAAAAAGAAATATATTCATTAATGTATCTATTGTCAAAATGTCAATGTACCTCCAAGATATTTTGTTTGTTACTTCAGAAACAATTTAGGTTAAAGAAAAGAAAAGGTAGTAGATTATTATGGAGACAGCGAGGTGGCTCATGCCTGTAATACTTGAACACTGGGAGGCCAAGGCAGGCCAAGGCAGGCTGAGGCGGGAGGCTTGTCTGAGCTCATAGGTTCGTGACCAGCCTGAGCCAGAGGGAGACTGACTGTCTCTCACACCTGTAGTCCCAGCTACTTGAGGCTGAAGCAAGAGGATCTCTTGAGCCCAAGAGTCTGAGGTTGCTATGAGCTATGACACCACAGCACTCTACTGAGGTTGTCAAAGTGACTCTGTATAAGATTATTACAGAAAATGTAATAATCAATTTAGGTAAATTGTCTAACATTGTCTCTATGAATGTCTGATATAAATATACTTACAGGCTTGGCGTCCGTATTATAGTGGTTACAGCGCCAGCCATATACACTAAGGGAGCCAGGTTAGAAACCGGCCCAGGCCAACTAAACAACATTGAGAACTGCAACAAAAAATAGCCGGACGTTGTGGTGGGCGCCTATAGTCCCAGCTACCTGGGAGGCTGAGGCAAGAGAATCACTTAAGCCCAAGAGTTTGAGGTTGCTGGGAGCTGTGATGCCTTGGCATTCTACCAACGGTGACATAGTGAGACTCTGTCTCAAAAATAAAATAAAATAAATTAAAAAATAAATATACTTACAGATATTAGAGTCTATTTTTCTAACTTTTGCCACATACAAATCATTCTGCCCAGTTTCATTTTTGCTCTTACTTTTCTCTTACTTGCTCTACTTTTCTTTCCTACTTCATATTAAAATTTGGAAAATTTAATACAGAAAGAGTTTTCTGCATAAGGTTAAGAATAAAGTTGCCATCACTTGGAGATTTTCCCCAACAGATTGTTTTTCTGGACCTCCACGGTAAGATGTTGCTTACACTACTTACATTTACTGCCTATGTGTGGTTTATAATTACTGAGCAATCAACGTAATAATTCAATTTAACTCTTTTTTAAAAATTTAATTCTTAAGATGACTGATAAAGCTGGCTTATACTCAGTTTGTTCCATGACATAAAACAAATACGTATAGTAAAATAATGAAAGGATTGCCCCCAAACACTGTATGTAATGTTTTTCTGTGAAATATGTCTCCTTTGTAAACAAACTCTAGTGTGATTTGCTAGGTAGGTACAAAAAAAATTATTTTTACTTCCATTTATTTACCATTATATATTTGATCCTGTGGTTTCCCATACTTTTACTTCATGCAAAGATGCTTCATTGTAGCTGCCACCTCTTTTGTGATTGGCAGCCGCTAAATCTCCTGCTGAGCCTTTTGCATTTGCTGGTCAGAAAAGAGTCTCATTTTATTGCGTCATTACATTTTTTTAAAAAAATGGTTTCAGTATATAACATCTAAATGCTCTTCTGCTGCTTTAATTTTCTGATTTTCACTATAAACTTTTGGACTTTATTTTTAAAATAAAAACAACTTTGTTTTAAAATATAATAGAAAATATGTCAGAATAATTTATTAGGCCATCCTTCCTGCCCCTTTCCCCAAAGACATCATAATTACATCACAAAAAGTAGATTAATTGCCCTATTTTACTAAAATCTCAAGAGGAATGCATCCTGTTGTATGTCTAAGTAGTTGTAATTATACATGAGCCTTATAACTATTAAAGCTACATTTTAAATTTGCCTCTGTTTATGGAATAGTAAAACTACATTAATAATGATTCCCAGGCATATGTATAAAAATAATTTATAAATAGTGAGTAGTCATATAATAAATGTGTAACCAGTATATTTAAAAAGCATGACTTATTGGGTAACAAAATTAGAAACGATTTGTTCTCCTTGCCTCACTAACATTTATTCAGAGGGAGGAAGAAGTTTCTTTACTATGGATAAAAACTTATAACATTTATGATACTTCTCAGACAAAGTCCTCCAGGTCACTTTTAGTCACAAAAATCAAAACTTATATCTTTTTCGCTAGGGAGATACAAATATTGACTAGGAGGAATACTTGATATTGCATTTGAAGTAGATTATTAGAATGAACTCATGATTTTTAAAAAATATATATTTATTGATAGTGTGTATTAGAAAATCATAGAAGCAAAATCACCCTTGTTGTAATGAGCACTCTTACCCTCAGATCTTGGTTTCTAAATACCATTCTTCATAAAAGGAAATGGAACTCCGTAGAAAAAATAACCAATTCCAGCCCTGGAGCAGGCAATGTACAGATAATCTTGTATGAAAAAAGTTATTGCACTAGAAGGCAATTATTCAAAGAATGATGGGGCATGTGAAAAGTGACATGTCTAAAGGGGCTCCCAGTGTCCACATCTGGAGCAATTTAAAAATCAAAAAGATAACAACAGTAATTTTCTTTAAAAAACTATACATAAATCTATAGTGATAGTAAAAATGAGGGCAGGAAGAAAACCTTTTTTTCACAGGTGAATGACCACTAATCAATGTAGAAAGATGCCATAAATATGGCTCGGCGCCTGTAGCTCAGCGGCTGGGGCACCGGCCACATACACTGGACCTGTCAGTTTCAAACCCAGCCTGGGCCTGCCAAACGACAATGACAACTACAACCAAAAAATACCCAGGCATTGTAGCAGGTGGTGGCAGGTGCCTGTAGTCCCAGCTATTTGGGAGGCTGAGGCAAGAGAATCGCTTAAGCCCAGAAGTCTGAGGTTGCTGTGAGCTGTGACATTATGGCACTCTACCCAGGGCGACAGCTTGAGACTGTCTCCCGAAAAAAAAAAACAAAAACAAAAACCATAAATAGAAAATAACCATGTTACCACTACCAATACAATAATTTATTAATTCAGTCAAGAATCATCAATGAAAGTAAAGTTATTGGAGAATAGAGCATTAACACAATGTTAATATCTCTATAGATTAACTATTAGTTTCCAAAGGGGAAATAGTACCTCTAAAATGGAAAATTTTAGGATTTACTATCCTAGATACAGATTAAACATTTTAGACACAAATACTATGCAGCTAATCTTGTATATTCTCATTCCTGGGATTACTGAGTCCACTGTTGGCAAAATTTTTCATTTTAATAACTAACTTTTTAAAAGAAAGCATATTATTTAGAGATCACATTTATGTTTTTAAGGTATAGATGAAAGCAAAAATAATTGTATAGAAAAAGGCAGAAGTAATAAATACATCCTTCTTTCAAGCATACATGGAAATTTGTAAAATATATAGTACTTTAATATTTATATTGTATATATTAATATTTATAGCATTTTATAATGTCAGTAATGAAAAATGTATAACCAGGTATTTTATGAAATTTGATGATTACTGTGCCAAGACATTTAAAATCTATTTTAGTAATTTAATTCAAATCTTAAGTTGATAGACACATTTACTATCATTCTAGAGAGAAAAGCTTTCCTTCCTTTAGTTTTTGTAAATATTAGTATGGGATCAGGGATTCTTTTTGAGGGCAAAGTTTCACTCTCTGGCCCTGGGTAGAGGTGGCATCATCATAACTCATAACAACCTCAAACTCTTGTGTGCCTGCCACAATACCCAGCTAGTTTTTCTATTTTTACTAGAGAAAGAGTCTCATTCTTGATCAGTCTGGTTTTGAACTTCTGAGATCAAGCAATCCACCTACCTAGGCCTCCCAGAGTGCTAGGATTACAGGTGTGAGCCACTCCACCTCACCTCATGGATTCTTTTTTATTTAATATGTTACAATATAGTACCATCATTATTCAGTTTGACGTTCAAACTTCCTCTAAAGGAGATTGAGTAAAAATTTCTGTCTAAGTTATAAATAAAGGGAAAAAATTAAGCAACTAAAACAAGCCTCAATAAATCTCCCAAATTCAAAATTAAAATTATATGAATTATTCTTTCTGATAATGGAATAATTCTAGATATTAATAGTAATTTAAACAATGAAATATTAACTACTTAAAAGGATTCATCACCATCATCACACAACTATTTAAAATAGGGATTGAGTCAAAAAGAATATAAAAAAAGGTACACAGCATTTATGAAATAAATGAGAGCACAACTCATCAAACCTTTTGTTGTATTGACAAGGTTATTCAGAAGATACCCATAGGCTTAAAAACTCACAAATAACAGAAAAATTATGAACTTTCTTCTAATAGAAAAAGGACAATAAAACATTTCAAAGGAAAGTGAGCAGAACGAAATGGCAAAGCTAAAGGTAGAGATTTATTCCTTATACAAAGTGAAAATGATGGAATTGAAAATTTAATTTAATTCAAGAAGTAGTTCTGGGAGCTCAGCGCCTGTGGCTCAAGCGGCTAAGGCACCAGCCATGTACACCTGAGCTGGTGGGTTCAAATCCAGCCCGGGCCCTCCGAACAACAATGAGGGCTGCAACCAAAAAATGGCCGGGTGTTGTGGCAGGCGCCTGTAGTCCCATCTACTTGGGAGGAAGAGGCAGGAGACTCGCTTGAGCTCAGGAATTGGAGGTTGCTGTGAGCTGTGATGTTACAGCACTCTATCCAAGGTGACAGCTCGAGGCTCTGTTTCAAAAACAAACAAAAAAAAGAAGTAGTTCTGGGGATTAATTAAGAAAACAATTTCAAAAAACCCACTTTTAAGTTGAACAACTGTATTTGGAAAACCATAATAGCAAAAGAAACAAAAACTAGAAATAATAAAGAAGATATAAAAGATGTAAATATTTTCTTAATAATAGGATAAGGTTATATAGAGTTTATTAATTTGGTACACTCAGAGTAGTAGACTATTTTCAAAGTTACCAGGTTATTCTGTGTGCTTGTTTTTTTTTTTCCATTGTTTTGCATTTCAGTTTTGGAACTTTTTATTGTCCTATCTTCAGGCTCAGTGATACTTTTCTTGGCCATTTCTAGTCTATTGATGAGCTAATTAGAGGACTTTGGTCATTTCTGTTACAGTTTTGGATTTCTAGCATTAACTTTTGATACTTTCTTAGACTTTCCATTTCCTTTCTTAGATTACTTGTTCTCCCATGTTGTTCCCTTTTCCCGTTAGAGCCCTTAATGTTCTTATCATAGTTTTGTTATATCTCTGATCTGATAATTATAGCAACTTTGCCATTGTTGAGTCTGGTTCTGATGTTTGCTCTGTCTTTTTAACCTCTTTGCCCTGTGTTCTCTTTTATTTTAGCATGTCTTGTAAATTGCTGGACATGTTGTACTAGGTAAAAGAAACTGAGGTAAGTAGGGTATGAAGTTTTATATGTACTTGGCTAGGGGGTAGGCTGTAGGCTTCAGTAGCTCCAGTTTCCTTTGGTATTTTTGTCTGTGTCTTCCCCTATTGTCTTTGGACTTCCCTAGAGACTTCTTATAAAATATGGTCTGAGACTTGCAGAAATGTTTTTTTATATTATCATGTTATTAAACAGGAGTCCTATTAACGTGGTGGTAAGGCATAGAGGGAGGTGAAGCAATCCTTTTAGGTCTTGGTTTTAATGATCCTGGGTCACTAGGCTGTGACCTTCATATGTGCTTGTCAGTCTCCCTCTCAATCCCCTTAGGTAAGACAGGAGGTCTAAAACAGGAATGAGTGGTATATTTTCCTTTCCCAATCTCAATGACTAGAGCAGATTAGCATTGGTACTTGTCCTAGTTAGGCTCTGGTCAAACCTCAATTGATTAGGCTCTAGCAAAATAAGTTTTTTCAAGTGGGCAGCCCTTCTAAAGAAATACAGAATGTGCAGGACATATTTAAAAATATTAACCGCTACTTTTTCCCTCCCCCTGCTGTAAGCAGAAGGGAATTTTTCTCTGATTTTTTTTCATGTGAATCTGCTAGGGCTCCTGGAGGTATAACTCACAAGATTGTATGGGTCTTCATAAAAGTGGATCCCTTGACGTTTTGGTCATTCATCCTTGTCCACACAGAGCCTCTTGCAATTAGTCAAGTATAGCTTAGATTTTCCTTTCCTGGTACTTGTTCCTATGGAAGCTTGTTCTTATGAGCATCTGCTCTTGTGAATGATAGTTTTCTCTATCTTCTCGTATGCCTCTCCAGTTTGGTTGGGCAGGGGTCAGCCTTGTGAACTCAATTCTCTGATGGAATTAAGAAAAGTTGTTGACTCAGTGCCTGTAGTGAGCAGCTAGGGCACCGGCCACAAACACTAGGCCTGGAGGGTTCGAACCCAGCTGGGACCTGCCAAACAACAATGACAACTACAACAAAATTATGGCCAAGTGTTGTGGCGGCCATCTGTATTCCCAGCTACTTGGGAGGCTAAGGCCAGAGAATTGCTTAAGCCCAAGAGTTTGAGGTTGCTGTGAGCTGTGATGCCACAGGACTCCACCAAGGGCTACATAGTGAAACCCTGTCTCAAAAAGGAAAAAAATGTTGATTTTTCAGTTTCTTCACCTTTTCTCCTTGTTTGAATGATAGGAAAAACAACTTCTAAACATCTTAAATCCTGGACTGGAAATCATAAGTATAAATGGAAATTTTCATTATTTCAGAATTATCATCACGTTCGAGTTTTCTTGAGAAGACAAGTAAAGGAATCTACCCTTGACCACATTTTTGAATAAAGATTAAACTCAGATACTCATGTCTTGTGTAATAGCCAGCCTCCAAAATGGTACCCGACGATTCTTCTCTTTCTCTTTTTTTTCCTTTGGCTGGGGCCAGGTTTGAACTCGCCACCTCTGGTATATGGAGCCCTACTCCTTGAGCCACAGCCACCATCCTGATTCTTCTCTCTTGGTATTCACACCTCTTTATAGTTTGCTTGCTAAATAAATAGGGCTGATGCTGTCGAAATAACAATGTGTGACTTCTGAGGCTTTTTCATAAAAGATCATGTGATTTCTATCATGTACCTTTTCTTGAATCAGTCACTTTATGTCAAGCCAGTTGTCATGTCATGAGGACACCCAAGAAGTTCTATGGGGAGTTGGTAAGAAACTTAGGTCTCCTCTGTCAATAACCAGAAGTAATTTCAGATGTGATGGACCACTTTGAAAATGAATCCTCTAGGCCAATCAAGCCTTCAGATGACTGTAAACCCAGTAATATCTTTATGGTGCCATCCCATAGGACTCAGTTAAGGCACTCCCAGATTTCCTGACCCACAGAAATTATTTGGTATTTTAAGATGTTAAGATTCAGAGTAAGTTTTGTATAAAAATTTGGTATAATTTATTATGTAGCTATAGAGTATAAGATCTTGATCTGTTGTCTTTGTCCACTTTTAGCATCATCTTTATGTGTTCTTAGATTACTCTCATTTTTCTGATATTACAGTCCATCGTCTTTCCTGTCTGGTTAATTATAGTTTATTATCCCAGATTTTTGTTCACTTCTGTTCATCTCCAGTCACTGAGTCTTGGCATCCATAATTTCTGGCTTTTACAAACTGGTCTTATCTGGCCAACTCTGGGTGGTAGAGTGGGCAGTGTTCTTCTGCTAGTGAGTATGCTCTTCCTACTTTACATTCTTGTCTTTTATGGCTTGGATGAAACTTTCAGACCCTTCTTTCTGACTCATATTATGTTTTGATGAATTACAACTATCTTCATTGTTGGACTGGAACAGAGCTACCACTCTGGTTTGAACCTAGCTTACTTAGATGGGTCCCAAAACCCTAAACCTCAGTTTGAATTCCAGCTCTACCACTAATTGGTGTATGCTTTAAGTGAATTTAAGTAAATGACTTAATTTCTCTGAATTTGTTTTCATCTCTAAAATATGAGTAGTTCTTACTTTCTAGAGTTGTGATAAGATAATAAGCAAAGTCTTTAGCTCAGTGTGTGGTTTACTCTTCCTCCATATGTACCACCCTTTTTACTCTAAATTTTGCACTGCTAAAGAACTGAAGCTGCTGGGTCCTTTTAAGAGATTAAACCTCCTTGGACACTAATTTCAATCCGTATAAAGTTAATTCATCTAGTCTTTAGTCTTTGATCACTATAAACATAAATCAATGGCATGCCTTCTACAAAAGATAGTTACCCAAATATGGGTCTCTTTCCCTTTGACACTAGGTATCCTTAGAATTCCACAAACGTGTTCAATTTTTTCGGTGTTGTCACAACCTGGGGGCTTTACTGTGATTTTTAAAAAGAAACTTTTTCTCCAGGTATTATACACGCTTTGTCTGATCAGAATGTTTTTCTTTGATAAACAGCCCATTCCTCACTCCCGGTAATTCTGAGAAGGCTATCACTTCCAAGATGGTGTGGTTATGTGACCTAAGCTAGGCTTATTAGATTTTTCTTTCTGAGAATTTTGTTGTCGAGTTATCACATACAGAAACTATGCAGTTGGATTTAAGTTCAAATGGAAGTACCCTGGACAGATGGTGCTGGAGTAACTAAAACTAAAATATTTAGAAATTCTCTCGCTTTTTCTCTTTTTGAGGCCTGATTTTTCTATTATTCCTTTGGTTTGGTTTAGGACACTGTATTCATCAAATAATTGGTTTTTATTCCTTTCACGGTCTAGTCTTAGCTCTTTTTAATGCTTTCCAAATTTATTTTTGAAAAAGTCTGCAAAACCTTAATGTTTATTGCAAAAGCCTTAAAAAATATAAGTTATACAGGGGTGTCCAACATTTTTTCTTGTCTGCCACTCATTGGAAGAATAGGAATTGTCTTGGACCACACATTAAATACACAAACACTAGTGAAACCTCATGAGCAAGAAAAAAAAGATCTGTGCATATTTTTGTCCATACCCGACACCACAGATAAGGAAAACAGGCCTCAAATAATGTGCAAGTGGCCTGCAGGTCGGAATTTGGTTGGACACCCTGCTGGTGTGCACTGCTTTATTTCACTTAACATTATGTTATAGATGAGGAAAAGAAAAAACAAACATTAAGAACATTATGTCAAAAGATTTTACTTAGGTATGATACTAGAGGTTGCTTCTTTTCTATTGTATATGTATGCCATAATTGAGTTTATGCATTATCATTGAATATTTAGGTTGTTTTCTGTTTTTTTTTTCTATTATAAATACTGCTATGAAGACTCTCCACACATAAATTTTTGTTTGCACCATGAATTAATTTTTTTTATACTGATTCAAACAAACTCATCTAGAACGTCTTTCTTATCACCTTCCGTCTAGAAGTAGTCATGAGGCCCACTTCTGAGAGTGAAAAATGGCAGAAGTTGCTAGGTGAGACTTCTGTGAAAGATTTTTAGGGGTTGGAGTTCTGCTGGTATACCTTATTTTCCAAAGATAATAGTGATAATGATGATAGAAGGGTGAAATATCTTCCTCTTCTAATTTTTCTATTTCAAAAGCACTCTCCTTAATTAGTATGCTGTCCTCCCTATAACTTCTCCCAGCTACTTCTCCCTATCTGAATAAAAATCATCTTCTAGAAGTCCCTGACCTTACCTCGAGCTACAAAGTCAACAATTTTGTTATTAGCTACATCTCACTGCTGTCCACCACAGGGTTGACCTCTTTTTCTTTTCACTGAGCTAACTCTGACCTGCACACTAGAGAAAGGAAAGGTTAGAATGTGGAAAGAATAAGTGTAGGTTAGTGGTTAACAGCACGTTCTCTAGTGTCCAAGGGATTTTTACCCTGGCTTTGTCATTAGCAATTTTCTTAATGTTTGTTTTTTCGTTTCCTCATCTATAATAGACAGAATAATTGTAGTCTCTTCACAGGGTTGTTAAGACTAAGGTGAAATTAGTATTTGTAAATCACGCATATTACACGCTGCGTGAATGTTTAACAAAATTCTACATCTCTTTCTGCCTGATCTACCATTCCTCATTTTTAAGAAAAGGAAGGAAGGAAGGGAAAATTAATAGCCCTACTGTGTTTATAACTGCTTCTGTGGCTTCTACACTCGGAGACATTTCTGTTCTGGTGTTCTTTCTATTTAAAAAATAAAACAGTCTGACAATTTCTTGATCTCTTGTCTAACAAGGCTGCTACTCTTTACTGATCCACAGTCCGCAAGACATGTTTCCCCCACCTCATGCTTAGAAATGGATTCGTGAAGCTCATCACCAGAAAGTCTCCCCTTCTTTTTATCAGGAGCTCACGTTTGTGAGTGGCTGAATGAGAAGGGAGCATTCTTTTACTAATGTCAATGTTACCTGTCCTTATTGTAGATACAATGCAACAGGCATTTCATATTCACAAAAGGAGCTTTGCAAATACTTGCCTAACATTCCTGAAATAGTCAGTTGGTATTGTAATTTTATTTACTGCGTCTGTGCCCCCTTATTTAAAAAGACCAGGTCAGAATCTTCTGGGCTGTCAAAATGGATGATATGAATGTAGCACTGCTGATCTGACCCATTATGCCATTCAAGAGAAACAACAATCCAAATGGAATCGATTAGATAGGAAGAGGGGAACCAAGGGAGAACATTCTAAACATTGGTATGACACAAAATTCTCCATCTTAAGGCATTAGAAAAATAGTGAAATTCTCTGTATTGTGAAAATTTTTTGTTGTTTTAAGAAAACGATTTAATCGTATGAATCCTACTGTTCTTAATATAGCTTCTCTGTACCAGAGAGTAAGTTCATATATGTGCTACCTATAGGAATCTTTGTGATATTTCTTACATTCAAATCTTTAAAGAACAAATTCACCCGTTATCCAATATCCCCTCATTTAGAAGTGGTAATCTTTCTCATTTTGACCAAGTTTTATTAAAAATAAAACAGATGAATTTAATGTCATGCCATTTAAGTTATTTAGATTTTGGGTTTGTAAGGGTAGGTTTTTATCCATTAACTATTTGAAATGTCTTTTTAGTCATTCATTCACTGACAAACTTTTCTGGGTGCTTGCTTTGTGTAACAAGTAGGGAAAATACAAATAACAAAGACAGATGATATTTAGCAGTAATAGCTTCTGCCCAGATACTTGGAAAAATTTCAAACTTCAATATTAAGGCTCATATTCATGAATTTCAGACATTTTCTCAACATATGTACCTTGCTTTCCTAGTAATTAATAATAAATTGCCTTAATATATAAACAAAAAGTTTGTCATCAGCAACAAGTAACACCTAAAATGTCTATGTGCTATGATTATTTTAGCTGTGGAATGGAGGAAATAGATACAGTGGAAAATAATCTCCTATGTTTAAAATTATCTCTGTTTATACTGAGAAAACTGCATTTTAAAAATAATCAATGTATTTTCAGAACTGTAAATATAATGGTATATATAAAGAGACTAAGACTTAAACTATGAGCATGTCATCAACTGTACAGCTTCTTTGTGAATTCTTCATAGACTTAAAATGTAAAAGACAAAAACTTCCCCAAAGCATAATTTTAAAGTAAAGCAGTTTAGAATGATCTAAGCCCATTGATCTGTCCCCTCTTTCACATCAAACACAGAGTCAAAGACACTTACATCCTGAAATCATCTTTCACCAAACTGACAGATTTAATGGATCATGTATTCTGGGTTTAAATGACCTATTTTGTCTTATATTTTCTTTGGGATTTAGCATACAAAAGTAATGTAACTATCTGTGTATACTTACCTTTCAGTTTCCGGTATAACAGTCCAGTTGCCAACATTTCTTGCAGGAAGAAACTGATAAACTCACAAACTTTTTAAAGAAAATCATCTTTTAAAAAAATGTAGCCCTCTTTTCCACATTTGTTTTATTACTTTTATATCTGCTTCTTGTTGCTCATAGATTTTCTAAATACCAAATTATAATAACACGTGAAAACTCACTGGTTGACTGAAAATCTGTAAAGTCACAAAACTAATGTCCTTTGACAATAATAAATCCTTAAAAATGCAGCAATACCAAATGCTTTTCCCATTTACCTTCCTGATAGGAAATAATATTTATGAA
>CAUYRH010105863.1:0-82023 GCA_963574655.1 Perodicticus potto | reverse complement strand
GATACTCTTATACTTCAAGAAGAGTTTCTCTGCTAATTTTCTGCACTATCCCTGAAATCTCTTAAGAACAACCAAAGTGAGTCTTTTCACTATCTTGAGCATTATCTAATCTCCAGCAGGCACAGAGCATCTGGCACACAGTCGGCACTTAATATATTTGTTGAAAAATGTATATATATATATATATATACGTATCACTTACCTTTAGTTAACTCTCCTAAAGATAAGCTTTTTTCTTCTTAAAAATCCCTTCTCTGATTCACACTGAAACCACCTCCTTTGTGCTGTCTGTAAACCATAGTATCACCCCATCCAGTCAGTAACTTTACACCTCCCTTATACAATTTATACAGGCCATACTCTTTATTTTTAATTTTTTTGTTTCTACTTTTTTTAAATCTAAGATTGATATAAGGGTTTAAATGTTTAGGTTACGCAGTTTTCACTTCCAAGGTAAAGTTCAAGTTGTAGTTGAACCCTTCACCCAGGGGTGTGCTGTCTATCCTTACATTGTGCCCCTTAGGTGGGAACTCACCAATCACCCTCCCGCCTCCCCTTTCCACCATCCTTTCTCCTCCTTCTCCCTCACTAGAATATACTTGTGTTTTTCTTTCACGTGGGCACGTAGTTGTCTATACACTGGTTTCGTGTTAGTGTTGAGTACAGTGGATACTTGCTTTTTTATTCTTATGATACTTCACTAAGAAGAATGTGTTTCAACTTCATCTTGGTAAAACAAAAGATGCAAAATCTAAATCCATTTTAGGACTGAATACTACTCCATGGTCTGCATATTCTACCATTTGTTAATCCATTCATGAGTTGATGGGCACTTGGGTTGCTGCCACATCTTGGCAATTGTGAATTAAGCTGCAATGAAAATTCTAGTGAAAATGTCCCTGCAGTAAAATGACTTTTTCATATTCAGAGAAGTTTCTGTTCACTCTTGCCTACTTACAAATGGGGTTGTTTGCTCTTTTCTTGTTGATTAATCTGCGTTCTCTGTAGATTCTAGTTACCAGCCCTTTGTCAGATTCACAGCATGCAAATATCTTCTCCCACTCTGAAGGCTGTCTGTCTGCTTTAGCTGTTGTGCCCTTAACTGTGTGGAAGTTTTCTTAGCCTGATCATGTGCCCATTTATTTATTTCTGGTGTTGCTGCGGTTGCCAAGGGAGTCTTCTTCATAAAATCTTTCCCAAGGTCAATTTTGTCAAGAATTTTTCTCACACTTTCTTCTAGCATTTTTATTGTTTTGTATCTTAAATTTAAATCTTTTATCCAGTAAGAGTCAATTTTTCTCAGTGATGAGGGGTGTGGGTCCAATGTCAGTTTTCTCCATGTAGTTGACCAACTCTCCCAGTGCCATTTATTAAATAGGGATTCTTTCCAAAGTGCATATTTTTGTTTGATTTATCAAAGATCAGAGGGTGATACATGGCTGGGTTCATCTCTAGGTTATTTATTCTGTTGCTTAGATTTATATCTCTATTTTTTGTGCCATGCTGTTTTGATCATGTAGACTTACAGTATAACCTGAAGTCTAATGATGTGATGCCTCCCGACATGTTTTTATTTCTAAAAGTTGCACTGGCTATTTGGATTCTTTTCTGGTTTCAAATGAAACAAAGCACTATTTTTCAACTTCTTTAAAATATGACATTGGGGCTTTGATGGGGATTGCATTAAATCTCTAGATCACTCTGGGTAGTGTGGATACTTTGACAATGTTCATTCTTCCCAGTATAGTCCACACTCTTACACATCTTAAATTATTTCTTCTCTCTTACTTTTGAAGTAAACTGAGTCACAGAGATAGAAAGATGGACTCCAATTTGATGCAATAATTGATAAAATTTATTACACCTGCAGGGGGCTGATACCACAAAGGCATCCAGCCCCGAATGCTAGGCGAGCAATCCTTTTATACTATTTTTCTTGCGTGGTCAGCAAAGCAAGCTAGTGCAATACAGAAGCTGATCATAGCAATTAAGGCAGGGTCGCAGGGTGCGGGGCACATATTGATTCATAAATCACAACATACATCATAAGTTCATTACTTCATGGTTCATACATAGTTCAGGGGTACAAGGGATGGGCATAGGAGTTGGGTAAGTTTCCAAGGAACTCAGGATGCGTACCCCTCCCTGCTTATCTCTTCTCCCAGAATTTAGCTCCTCCACCCTTGTGGGGGTTGGGGCCAAAACACAAAACACTTCCCCTTTGTTATATTCTTTAAATCTATGGGTTTGGGGGATTAGTGGCAGGGATAGGGGGCTTGGTGTAGGGGCAAGGGGCTTGGTTGTTACACTTTTTACTTACAAGTGAGAACTAACTTATTATTTTGGACATAAACTCATGGAAATATAATAAATAGTAAAACCTACTCCTTGTGAGATGCTGTGTTTTCAAGGGGAGAGGCCCCTTCAGTTGGGCTAGGGAAACGGATAAAATGTAAGGTTCGTTCTGAGTGATACAGACAGATGGGACTGGAAACAACAATATTATCACATGACATGGTGAAAGCTCAAGTTGAATTGTAGCCGGGTCTCCCCGGTCCATTTGAAAAACAGCAAAAGATGGCAAAGCAAAACACTCTCCTTTCACACCCAAGGGTCTTCCCTACCCTTGTGAAACAAGCTGGGAGGGCAGGTGGGTCCTTTCCTCTAGGAGAGGGGAGGATCCCAGCCCACACGCAGCCTCAAAGCCTCCCCTGCCAGTGGTGTGCGGGCCATTGTCTCTCCTGGCTCCTGGTTTGCCTCTGTTTCTAGTCTGTGGTCTTGCTTCGGGTTTCAGTTTCCTTACTATTTGGCCAGTCTCCCTTCCTTTCTGCAAATGAATGAGCAAATGTCTATTGAACTCTGTGGCAGTGTCGTGTGAGGACAGCGAGTGTGCCTGGATCCCCAGAACCTGAGCTACAGCAGGAGGGACGCGCTGTTCTCATGGGATGGGAAGGGCATTGTTCTCACAAGATGAAGAGTCGCTACTGGTGCCACTCAGGTGGCCTTGATTACTCTCCTCCCTCCAGTCCTTTTCTCACCTTAAGAGTTCTGGGCGGCCAGGGGTGGGTTGCCTCCTAGGAGGGTTGCAGGAGCAGCTCCCTCCAAACAGCCGAAGACCAACCCCAGGGCCCATCCTTGCCTCTCCGGCCTTGCTCACCAGCAAACCATGTACGTGACTCTCGGTGCTTTCACCCCCAGTTCTGTCCAAGACATTTATCTTTACCGAATCATTGAAAGACAAGCATACAAAATGAGTATTAAAACAGCAAGGCCAGAAGAAAATTCAGACTTGGCCAGGAGGTGGCAACAGTGGAAAGCTGTCCAAGGAATGGCCCAGGGCTCCCAGTCTGCAGGGAGGTGTCACCCTATTGTGTCAATAGATTCAGTTATTCTCCTCTGGATGCCTCATTTCCAACATTCCAGATAAAAGCTGGTTTGGTTATTACATGTGCAATACCATTTCTATTGGGTCTATTTTCCCACTAGCCTAAACTGTAAAGAAATAATGTATTTTCAATGAGCTAATAAAATAGGTTTATACATTTTACTCATCTAATTAAGCTCTAATTTAAATGCATATATAATACATGCCAAGGTTTGAAAGTATCCTATTCTTCAATATTTATGAAGAAATTCTGCCTGTAATGACAACTCCATCTTAGAAGAAAACAAAGTGACTGCAAACTGGAAACTATTGTGCCAGACTAGAAAAAAGGAAATGAACGTGAACACTGTTCCTAGATTTACCCACAATCCAAACAGGCCAGAAGCAGCATTCTGCAATAAAAATAAGAACGTTCCTCCCAAATTTATTTATATAAACTCCCACTCCTTCTAATAAAACCATATAGTCAAGTACTTCTCAATGCTTACCATGCATGTGAGTCACCTGGGATCTTGTTAGGGCAGCTTCTGATGCACTGGGTCTGGAGCGGGGCCAGGGAGCCCGCCTTTCTAAGTCACTCCCAGGTGAGGATTGTGCTGCGGAGAGACAGACACCGTTTCAGGAACAAAGGCCCAGACAGCAGTTATTCCCAGGAAGTCAAGGAAGAGAATAACCTTTGCCTGTAAGTAACTAGGTGTCTGCTGGCCTCTGGTAGAATCTGAAATATTTCATAATTATACTTTGACTTAAATTCTACTTAGCTGAGTTAAAATGTTTTTGTAAAAACAACCATTTTCTGAAATTAATGTTATGTCTCTTCAATAGAATGAAATTATAGTATTCTAGTGATATCTTTTTTTGCATAACAAAGACTCCCAATTCTTAGTGGCTTTCAAAAACAATAATTTCACTCTGTCTTAAAAGTTCCTAAGCCAGGAGTGCAGGCAGGCGTTGGCTGAGATCACCTGGTGGTATTCAGCTGGCAGCGAGGCTGGTCTGAAGGATCCTAGGCGGCCTCATGTGCACATCTGAAGAGTGGTGGCTGGGAGGCTGAAGTCACCTGTGTCTCCCTTCACTCTGCATTTTCAGGACCTCACTGGTCAATCTTTTTAGCAGGGCAGCTGGACATCTTACATGCTGGATTAGATTCCAGGACCAAGGTGGAAGCTGCCAGCTCTCCCATGGGCTGTGGACAGGACTGGAATGCTGTCCGTTTCATATTTCATTAGCCAAGGCCATCATAGAGCAGCTAAGGTCCAGGGAAAAGGAAATAGACTCTTCCTCTCAACGTGAGGGTCAAGGAGTGTACCACCATCCTGAATCTTGCACAGTCAGCCAATAGAGGCAGTAAACCAACTTCTTGGAACCAGTGCAAGTGTGTGTCCTAGGGAGGAGGGGTAGGAAGAGTGGGAGTGTTTATATGGATTTTTCCCTTATAAAATTGGCCATTTCAAATTGAGTGTAGTCCAATCTCTTGTCCTTTCATTTTACTACGGTACTCAATAACATCCAACACATTTTGTTCGTAAATATGTTTGTTCCTGTTGAAAAATGTTCTCATATATAGCATCCTGGGCTTCCAGGTTTTCCTATTTATTGAATTAAGAGTAAGAATTTATGTGATTCCTAAGTCTCCTTAGAACTTCATGATTCAAAGGTATTTTCTCTGTTATCTCTTATATAATATATTTGTTATTTTTTACTATATCTTCTATCTGAAAACCATACCAAACCAAGCAAAAAAGTGCATATGTATATGCACATGTATATACATATCATTAGCTATTTATATCCTAACTCCCTACCTCATATTTATTCCAGCAAGTTCTTTAAGAGCTTCTACATAATTTAACTACCACTTATTTAAAGATTCACCACTTTAATTATAGATATCCTCCCTCTTTGAAAATCTTTCAGATGTTTAGAGAAAGCTTATAACTCATGCAAGCTTATAACTAATGTAAGCTTAGTTAAAGCTTAACTAAACCATTTCCAGTTCAAATTATTATTTTAAATCTTTTAACCTATTAACATTTTCTCTTAACATTCTCTTATAACCATAATTCCCCCAAAGTTAGAAACAGAAAACAACACCCACCTCCTACCTCTAGCCCACTCTCAAAATGGGCAATAGTAATTTGTGGGTGGGTCCCCGAGACCTGGGATAAGAGATGAAGAGGAAGGTTACATTATCATTAAAATGTCACCAGCATTTCTAAAGGTGTTTTAAAAATTGCCAGTACATACTGATGTTTAAAGGGGAGCAAAAAACCAAAAATCATCTAATAGTTTGAAAAAGAAGAGTGTGAGGATGAGGAGGAAAGGACACTGTTAGACACACAGGCAAGGGGGAGACACCAACTAAGGATAAAGCAAGATGAGAGAAAGATGCTCACAGAAAGAAGGAGCAGACGAGGAGTCTGAGGGTGTGGGGCTCCGTGGCCAAGGTCAGGTAGAGGCTATGGTGACAGAAAAGCAATGAAAAGCAGGCCCGCAGCCCCAGCGGAGGATCTCACACAATCAGAGCAGCCAAAAGCATAATTCAACCTTTTAAAATGTAAAATGGAATCACACTTAAGGCTTCAATATACACAGTTTTATCCCAAAACTTGTAAAGTGCCTGCTGTGGGCTGAGTTGTGTTTCTCTAAAATTCATATACTGAAGCCCTAACCCTCAGACTTCAGAATGTGATTGCATTTGGAGATGGGGCCTTCAAAGAGGTAATAAAAAGCCAGGCATGGTGCTCAAGCCTGCGATCCCAGCACTGTTGGAGGCTGAGGTGGGAGAATCACTTGAGGCCAGGAGTTAGAGACCAGCCTGAAAGACGCAGCAAGACACTCCCCTGTAGACTCAGCTACTCTGGAGGCTGAGACAGGAGGATCACTTGAGGCCTGGAGTTAGAGAGCAGCTTGAGAGACACAGAAAAACAGTCACCTGTAGTCTCAGCTACTCTGGAGGCCGAGACAGGAGGATCACTTGAGGCCCAGAGTTAGAGACCAGCCTGAGAGATGCAGCAAGACACTCCCCTGTAGCCTCAGCTACTCTGGAGGCCGAGACAGGAGGATTACTTGAGCCAGGAGTTTCAGACTGGAGTGAGCTAATGATAGCCTGGGTGTCAGGCTGAGACTCCGTCTCTAGTGGAAAAAAAGAGCAGTGAAGTTAAAATGAGGTCATTATTAGTGTGGGCCCGGATCCACTAAGTGTTGTGGCCTTTCAAGAAGAGGATGTTAAAGCTCACATAGAGACGCCAGGGACGCACACACGCAGACGTCAGGGAGCACACACGGAGACGCCAGGGACACACATGGGGACGACAGGGATGCACACGCAGACGTCAGGGACGCACACAGGGGGACGCCAGGGATGCGCACAGGGAGACGCCAGGGACGCACACGCGGAGATGCCAGGGACACCCACGCGGAGACGCCAGGGACACCCACGCGGAGACGCCAGGGACGCGCACGGGGACGTCAGGGACGCACACAGGGGGACGCCAGGGACGCACACACGGGGATGCCAGGGATGCACACATGGGGGACGAACACCGTGCGAAGGTGGCCGTCTGCAAGTCAGAGACGCCTGCTGACACCTTACTCCTAGGCCGCTCTCCATCTCCAGAATTGCAAGAAAAGGAATGTCTATCGTTTAAGCCAGCCAGGCTGTGGCATTTGTCGGGGCATCTCCAGGGCATTAATATTGCACCTTCATACAATTCTAGGATAATGAGTTTGAATCACAGTTCCACTATAAACTGTTTCGGATTTTAGAATAATGTAAGATTTAAAGAAAAGACGCAAAGACAGTACAGAGAGTTCCTACAAACCTCATACCCAGTACTCCCTACATTCGTCTGGGACTATTAAAAAGAGTCTTGTCACAATTAATGAACCAACACTGATTCGTTAATAATTACTGTTAAAGTTCGTGCTTTATTTGAACTTTCTTAATTTTTACCTAAATGTGTTTTCTATTCCATATCCTCTCCGGACACACATTACACTGATTCTCCATGTCTCCTAAGCCGCCTCTTGGCTGGGCAGTCTCCTAGACTTGACGTGTGTGATGACCTTGACAGCTTTGAGGAGCATTGACCGGGCATTTTGCAGAATGTCTTTCTTTGGTATTTGTCGCATGTTTTCCTCAGTTTTGACTTGTGTTATGAGCTTTGGGGAGAAAGACCACAGGGATAAAGGGTAATTCTCACCTCACCACGTGGCATCGAGGACCCATACTATCAACACGGTTTATCACTGTTGATGTTGACCTTGCTCCCCGGCTATGGTAGCGTCTGTTAGATTTCTCCACCATAACATTAGTCCTTTCCTCCTCATTTCCATACAGTAAGCCAAGATTTCAATCCCCAAATCTCAGTTTCTTCTTGTCATAAAATATGGCTAAAACTAACTTAAGAAGTTTGGGGAGCAACTGTACACAACGATATGAGCCGCTGGTTTTCAAGGCTGCTGTGGAATTAGGAAGAGGGGGACAGAAACAGGGTGACTTCACACACAATAAGGTTTACCACTCCTAGCAAGAGTCAGCCATTTTTCTTAAGTAAATGTTCCCTGGATTTTTTTCAAGCCTTTGTTTGATTACTGGAGTGCTGGAAAAGTTCATGTTGACCAGTGTTCTGATTGCTTTTATGAAGGAAACAATTTTTGAGGGTTTCTTTCTCTTTTGAGGGTTTTTGTCTTTTATAGGGATATAAACCAATCTCATATTCAATTGCACATTCTTAATTTCTAAAATTTTCTTACAAAAAACCCAAAAACATTGAGAAGCTGAAGGCCCCACATAAATTTATCTTTCCATGATACTAAGCAACTATTTTAAGTTCTTGAGAAATATAACTCGTTTAATCTTCACTACAATCTCATGAGGGAAGTCCTAACTACTTTACCTACAACAGTAGTTAAGCTCGGAGTTACTAAGATAAAAGCCCTAAAATTTTTTGACTTTTTAGTAAATTAATATCCCAAGGTACCAAGATGGAAATATTCCTCAGACATGGTGCCACTAGAGACCCGGCATGTGACCGCTACACTACAACTTAAAATTGGGGGCAGGAGCTTTCTGTTATTACAACAGCAATCTCGGGGCCCCACTCCAATCATCAAGTTTCTGCAGTCAGGTTTTGGGTATTTTTTAAAGTTAACTTCATTTCTTCCTTTCAGCCTATTCCCCGTTAAACTAAATGGTTTTCCTCTGAAATTAGACAAGATTTCCCCAGCATGAAGCTGCTTTTTTTTTATTCCAAATATGTATTAAAGTTTATCAGTTTCATAAATTATCCTTCAGAAATCCTATGGAACAATATTTACTTAATGAGCTTTCAGTGCTGTCACTGTCTATTTTTTATTGAAACACTACTAAGACGAAAATAAAAGCATACAAGTTTCACAGTATGATATCTAGTCAATATATTGCTGTATTTATTCTACATGAATTATAATTAAAAAGAGGATCTAAAAATTTAGGTAACAGACTGAATTTACATGAAATAACTATTAAGACTACTTAGATAGTCTTACAGTTTATGCTAAAAGCACAATTTGGTGTTCAGAGAATGGAAAAATGGGGGGTAGTAAAAATAGCAGGGGAGACCAGGAACGAGCCCCGTAAAATACAAGGAGCAATTTGCAGCTGGTGAGGTGGGGCAAGGGTGCTCCGGAATCTCTCTGAGCGCAGGGAAAGGCAAAAGTGGCAATAGGTGATATTTTCTGTATTTTTCCAGAAATGATTTGTTGAAGACTGAAGTGGAAGCTAGGTCAGCAGGAAGCCTATGATTAGAATGAATATATCATGTTGAGACACGGAAGCATAATTTGTGTGTTGAAGAGGAGGCAACAGAGAACAGGTGATGGAGATTACTGGTGAACAAAGGGTATCTTTCATCACTAGAAAATGAGGTCTCCGGTTTCTCAGCTCCAAGCCATTATTTTTTTTCTAATTGTTCTCTCTCTTGTGTGCATTCTCTTTCTCTCTCCCCATCTCTTTCTCTCCCCACCCGCGTCCTTCCCTTCTTCCCTCCCTCTCTCTCTCTTTTTCCTGAATTTTGTTTGTTACCCTCAATAGGTACAATCTTCAGGCAAGACTTATGACTTACCCAGGAGTTAGGAGTGCCAGACTGTATCCAGTCATTCAGTTCATCCTAAAGATTCCCTGGAGAGAGTGGAAGAGCAAGTATCACAGTGTTAGAGTACAATGCATTTGACGAGCCTGGCTAGCTTCACATTCATACTGTTTCTGTCATTGACACAAAGGACACCTGATAAATTTGTACTTCTTATTTTATTCTGATATGTTATACTATAAAACCAGTGCTTTATTTAAAGAAAGTAGAAAAATGTGTATGTTAAGGTTCATTCTCATAGAATTCTAGTCCACAGATTGAATGATGCCCAGTAATCAAGTTTACGTTAGACTTCTTAGAGAGGGAGGAGTGAAGCTCTGTGATAACCCACTCTCAGTGACAGTGGCAGTGAACCAGAGTGCACCTGGGAATTTGCACTTAGATAGTAAGCATAACTCCCACTTTCCCAGTAGACTAATAAAAACACATGAAATAAGTTAAGGAATCATTAGAAAGAAATACAATTAAAATGAGCCAAAAAAATGGACTTAAATTTTGAATGCCATTTGGACAGCAAAATAAGATTTCCGATTTCAGTGTTCAGTGTTTTTTTTTTTTTTTTTTTTTTTGCAGTTTTTTGCTGGGGCTGGGTTTGAACCCTCCACCTCTGGCATATGGGGCCAGCGCCCTACTCCTTTGAGCCACAGCTCCGCCCTTCAGTGTCCAATGTTAGTGCCCAGAATCTCTTTTTCTAGTTTATGCTGGCTTTATTTTATTATGCTTTTCCCTTAGCATAAAAGTACTAGAAAAACTCAGAAAAACACAAACAGCAAATTGCCCATAATTACTCTATTTACATACAGTGTTTACATTTTGATATATGATCTACACTGTCATATTTTTCCATGCATTTAAATATGCTCTAAACAATTATTTACTTACTGTATCAACATTGTGTACATATGACATGACAATAAATCATCCTCAATATTTTCCTGGCTGTGTATCATACATCATATGAAGTGTTCCATTTCACTTACTTACTGAGATTGCCCCCAATTATTCCCTAGTGCAATAAACATCCTTGCATCTACTTCTTTCAATGTATATAAAATTTCATTTTAAAGAGTGATGCTAACTGAGAACTAGACCATGAAAATTATAATACCCCTCATTTTCACTATATTCAAATAAAAAATAATTAAAATTATGTATATCACCTCCACCTCTCCCATCAGGTATTTGATGGTACCTGATAATTAGCAAACTGCCTTAACAGTGATCTCATTTATACTAATTACCAAAATCCAATAAGGTTGAAATTTATTGTCCTGTTCCGTGAATCATAATGTGGCAGCTCTTACTAGCAAGGTAGGCATTTGTGCCTGGCTGTTAACAGATTGTCTGAAAAAGCACTTTTCTGATTACTTTCGAATGAACTTATGAGACAATATTATAAGAAAAACATCACTAAATTTCTCTATTGAAAAAAGTTCAGGCTCATTTTACATTGGGATTTCCATTTTGAACATGTCGGTTCTTATCTTTTTATTTGTATTTACAATACAAAGACCAATATTGAATTATGTTCATCGTCAGTGCAAAAATAACACGGAAAGAAAGTGGTGGATCCCTGTGGGACTGAGTCATTTCTTAGAAAAACAAAGACAAAACATAGTGTGACGTTAGCTTGTTCTCATGTCAGGAGGTGATGTGCATAATTTTAATTATGTTTTTATTTGTTTGTAATGAAAATGAGGGAATTATAGTTTTCACAGTCTAGTTCTTGCTGAGCTTTACTCTTTGAAATGAAATTCCATTTTCGGGCCAGGAAAATTTAATTACAAAACCGTGTCAAGAATATAGACAGGCAAACCCTAATCTAGGCTGCTTCAGTTCGATGACACCCCTCCACCCCAACAGAACTTCTGCGTGATGACAGGAGCTTTGTGATTAATTTGTGTCATTTTAAATAAACAATCACATTTTTATTTCATTTTTTAAAAGTTTCTGCATATTGAATAACCAAATGGGATCTAGTTTTTTGATACTAAGATCAATACAAAGATAGCATTTTTCTACCAGAAAGAGTCACTGTAGTCACATAGTCAAGAGCAAGACCCACGAGCAGGCAACCCGGCAGTCATATTCGTAAACTCTAAGGACTGTGGTAATCACAGCTATGAGTGTAAATAGGTATTTTTCATCTGTTGGCCCTTCCTAGTTTCAATCAATAACACATAATGCATGGTACAAAATGTGGAAGACACGAAAGAGTGTGCAAAGAGAAAAAGTAAATCTGACTCTTTTTAAATCCACTCAGGCATTGCTTATCTGCCATCAATGGGGAGACATTCTGAGAAACGCAGTGTTGGGTGATTTTGTCCTTATGTGAACACCATGGTTTGCACTTACACAAACCTAGAGGGTGCACCCCACTGCACACCTGGGCTGCTTGGTATAAGGTTATAAACCTGGACCGCACGTCACTGAACGGAACACTGTAGGCAGTTGCAACACAAAGATAGGCATTTATGTATTTAAACATTTCTAAACATTGGCTTGGCGCGCATAACACAGTGGTCACAGCACCAGCCACATGCACAGAACATGGCGGGTTTGAGCCCAGCCTGGGCCAGCTAAACAACAATGATGATTGCAACAAGAAAATAGCCGGATGTTCTGGTGGGCACCTGTAGTCCTGGCTACTTGGGAAGCTAAGGGAAGAGAATCGCTTACACCCCTAAGTTTGAGATTGCTGTGAGCTATGATGTCATGGCACTCTACCGAGGGTGACATAGTGAGACTCTGTCTCAAAAAAAAAAAATTTCTAAACATAGGTACAGTAAATTGTGGTATCTATAGGACATGATTTACATTGGATAGCTAGAGAAAAAAATATGATATCACACCCAGGATCTTGGTATTATAAGGTTTTTATAAATCCTTTCATTGTCTTCATCTTATCAGATATACTCCAAATTACACAGTGACTCACTGGCCAAAGAAATTCAGTTTATAAATCTCAATAATAGAAATTTGTTTCTATGAACTATTTGTTTCCTCATAATCATTTAAATTTGTATTATGGATTTTTGCCACCACCCTCTCATACATCTAGAGATGCAAAATTGGAAGAAAATTTACTCCAAGACAGCAAACTTATCCCAAAGCAAAACCTATAGTTTCCTTGCTCTTAATGAGCTAATTTATATACAGTCATATCCCAGCTATCTAAAACTGGCTCAGGTCCCTGATGCCTATCTCTCTCATTATAAATGTTCCAGCTTATCAAAAATCATTCAGTGTTGCTCACATCTTTGAGGCTTGGCTGTACCAGTGAAGGAGAAAGGTCACAGCGCAGCTCGTCCAGAACGGTAATTAATAAGAAGCAGCATTTACCCAGGACTTTACATCATCAAAGGACTTTGTAATCACTAATTAACCTGAGAACCTTTTAAAGGAAGTGAGTAGGGATTAGCATTTGTTTTATGAACGGACACTGACCTGCAATATACCTGTGATTACACATGGTCTAAAGGGTTACCCTCAAGTAATGGAATGTATTTTCCCATTATGTTTCAAATGATTCCAAAGCAGGTCTTCTCAGCTGCAGGCTTATTGGCATTTTGGTCTGGATGACTAATTGTTGGGGGGCCATTCTGCTCTCTGTAGTGTACCTAACAATATCCCTGGGCTCTGCTCACTGGGTACTAGCAGTACCACTGCAGCCTTGGCAAATAAAGAGTCCAGATGCTGGCTTCTGGATGGGGCAAAAATCACCCCTGGTTGTGAACCATTGTCTAAAAGGAAGAACAATGGCCTGCCTGGTGGCTCATGCCTGTAATCCCAGCACTCCAGGAGGCTGAGGTGGGAGGATTGTCTGAGCTCAGGCATTGGAGAACACCTGAGCAAGAGTGAGACCCTGTCCCTAAAAATAGCTGGCCGTGGTGGTGGACAGCTGTAGTCCCACTTACTCGGGAGGATGAGGCAAGAGGATCAGTTGAGCCCAAGATTTTGAGGTTGCTGTGAGCTGTGATTACACAGCACTCTACCCAGGGAATAAAATGAGACTGTCTCAAAAAAATAAAAATAAAAATAAAGGAAGGACAAAAACGATTGACAATGCCGGTTGCCAAGTTTTCCCTTACAAATACTTTTCTACATCTCACTTTTTTTTTTATCACTGTACACTGCAGCATCTCCACACCTATCATTTTTCCTTCTCACGCCATGTACAGGTACAGAAACGACGGATACGGTACAGCATTCCAAGCACCATTCTAATGTACACACATGCACATATATTTAGTCTTCAAAACAACTCTATAAAACAGACACCACTATTATGCTGTTTTATAGAAGCAGCAGCTAAGCCATGGAAAATTTGCATAACTTGCCCAAGTAGAGAAGACAGATTTCAAGCCCAGACTTATGGTTTCCAGTCTTGTATTTTTTTTTCAAGCAGAGAAGTTTTCAGCAGTGGATGGTTAATTTCATATGTGCCCTTACTAAATTTCTAAGAAAACAACAGTAGTATTATCAATTAAAAAAAAAAAAAAAAAGGAAAGCTTCAGAAAGAAATGGGGAGAAGCAAGTCTGTGTAGGTGTACTCTCAAGATATTCATGCACTGAAGAAGAAAGACAGATGTAGAGTTATTCATAACTTCAAAGAGCTAAACTAAAAAATAATAGATAAATAAGGAGGCAGAAAAATACAAAATAATTCTAAATTCAGAGGTAGTAAGGAAAAGGACTAAGGCTATTTGGGGTAGTTTTGTGACTAAAAATGGCTTGTAATCTATGACTTTAGAGGTGAATAAAATTTGGAAATTTGAAGATTGTTGTGGCACATGCTCTGAGAGGGCATTTCAGATAAAAGAAACAGGATATTCATGGAATTTGAAAGGGTAAAGTGTACTCAGTTTGGCTGGAGTTAGCTAAACAAAGAGAGATAAAAATGAAAAATTAGTTTGAGGTTAGATTACAAATAAATTGCAATCCATTTGGATTCCTTCTAGTAGGCTCTACAGAGCAAATGAAGGAGAAAAAGGAAGGATTTCTTCGTGCCTCCTGTGCGCTGAGCGCTGCTGAGCTTCACAGAGACACAGCACGTGTGTTACTCATCCGTCGCCAGGTTCCCCTCCCTAAGCTCCACCGAGGAGCGTCTGCTTCCCTGCTCTCACGGTTGTTGGCAACTTTTCATTTCTTGCAGCCATAGGATCCAGGACAACTTGCTTCTGTGAAAATAAACAGGGAGAGGAATGCAGGGGCCTCTGGGCTGGGGGACAGGGGTAGTGGCAGGGAGATGGCTGGGTCTGCAGTACGATTGACACTTCTTTTTTTTTTTTTTTTTTTTTTAGTAGATGCACTACATTTTATTTCCATTTGGTCCAAGGCTTGGGGTAAGACTGCAAAGTGTTTGAAAAGCTGCCTTGTGGCTGGAGGAAGAGGCTCTGGCAGAGGCCCTGATGGTTTGAAGGGCTCCTCAGAGGTCACTGGTCTCCACAGGCTTAATCGGATTGAGAGTGAGTGAGCCCTTCGAAGAGATCCTCCCCAGCCCAGCCTGAGGGCCAGCCAGCCGGTGGAGGTCGGTCAGGTGGTCACCCATCTTCTTGGGGACTCTCCAGGAAGTCACAGAGATGAGGGTCTGTGCGGGCAGAACCCAGGGCGTGAAGATCCAAAAGAGCCTGCTTCAGGCTCTAATCCTGGGCCAAGGCGGCTTCCATTGCGTCCAAGGTTGTGCCCCATTCATCTTGAGATGGTTTCTGCACGTCCAGGAAAAGGGCGCGGCCGCCACGCTGGTTTTGCATCTTCAATAGATGCGCAGAGCCCTGGCGCTTCTCCTCCGCCAACTCGTGGAACAAGTGGCCCACGCCTTCAGAGCCACATGGTGCGGTCGAACTAGTAGCCCAGAGAGAGGGAGGAGCAGGAGGCCCGCGGATGCAAGTTGACCTGGCGGTGGACGGCGGCCTCCACACCGGTGGAATAATTTTGACGAACCTGGCAGCTCATGGTCGATCAGCAATACGAGCCTACCCACAAAAAAAATGGTATTAGCTGGCTCCAGAAGCGGGACATGGCCGTGAAGATGGTCCCAGAGATTGCAAGTGGAAAAGAAAAGAATAAGACTGGAAAATTGAGGAAGGCTGGAAAAAAGGGAGTCCCCGGGCCTGTTCCGTCCAAGCACTGGTGAAGCAAGACACAGATCCGAGGGACCACCTCACGCGCGCGCCCGATTGACACTTCTATAATGCAACGAGATCATGGGAGTGACATTCCATCACCTCTTCACCTTCCGCTGATAAGAAGAAAAGCACATGTCCTGCCCACAATGTGAGCAACAGCAGCAGTGACAAGGGACGACTTAAATGTGCCCACTACCTCGTTCTTCGGGTAACACTCCCGCCCAGGAGTCAGCAAACTACAAAACTCATCATCTAAACCAGGCTCAGATTCCTGTTGTAAACTGTTAAGAGCAGCTCTCGGTCCATGCACCTAACACAGAGAGAACCGGTCTGCCCCTGACACGTCCACCGTGCAACGGTGGGACACACACAGGCTGATAGCTGCAGACGCTTCCCCTTGAAAGGGGGTGGAGGGAATTGGAAGGTAAAATGGAATTTCTTGTCCTGAAATCTAGCCAAACAAAGGTCAGCATCCCTTGACAGCTTTCCAAGCTTGGGGATCATCCTCGGGGCAGGTCACTGCCACCCTCTGACTCAGGGCTCTGCCCTCCCAGTCATCCTTCTCTCTTCCGGCAAATGCTTGAAGCTGAGCAGTTTCCTGAAAGTGCTTCCTGCCAGGAGAATTTCGGTGGTGCCTCAACCTCCATGCATTTTATAGCTCCCTGTTCCTGTCAGTCCAAACTGGCTGTTTCTGCTGAAATTATTTTCTAGAGGACCTCGTGAACATTTTTTTGTTTGTTTGTTTTTGAGGCCGAGTCTCACTCTGTCCCCGTGTCACCCTGGGTAGAGTGCCAGGGCATCACAACTCACAGCAACCTCAAACCGTTCACCCCAAGTGATCATCTTGCCTCAGCCTCCCAAGTAGCTGGAACTACTGGCACCTGTGACAACACCTGGCTAGTTTTTCTATTTTTAGTAAAGATGGGCTATTACTCTTGTTCAGGCTGATCTAGAACTCCTGAGCTCAAGCGATCACCTGTCTCAAACCTCCCAGAGTGCTGGGATTACAGGGGTGAGCCACCGTGCCTGGCTACTCCTAAGGATTTCAAAGGAGTTCACTTCATTAGACAAAAGTCACACAACAGATCTTTGCAATGTAAGATTCCCTAGCTTCACCTTCCTGCTGAGATCGCTTAGGGACAACATATTAATTACACCTTCCTGTAGTCCCAATAGGTTGATTGAGAGGATCTGAAAGGACACTTTATGAAATTAAATCATCTGATCTTTAGGTATATCCGAGGCTAGAGCAAAGTTTGCATAATCACATCTTTGGCTATTTTCTACATTCTACACTGTTTGGAGACAATTTCTTAATTTCAGCAGCTTTTGCTTTCCGGAGATATGGAGAATTTTCAGAATCATAAATTGGTGGTTCTTTTTGTCTTAGCAGACAAAGCCAGATTTGTTTAACTCCTTCCACATTTTATTATACTTTAAGCAACAAGAAACCAGGTGGCATCGTTAACACTTGCCTCGGAAATCTCTCTAGTTGTGTAACAAAGTTCATCACCTACAAGTTCTTCTTCTTAGGAGACGATTTCTCTAAGCTTTTTACCAACAAAAAACACTGATGCCCTTTCCCCAGCTTCTGATAATACAGTCCTCACTCTTTTCTGAGATCTCATCAGTGCGACCCTGAAATCCAAACTGCTACTAACAGTCTGCTCTGGGATTTAAGCTGCTTCTATTATGCACTTCAGATTTCTTACAAACTCTGACCATCACCCGTTTTCAAAGTCACTTTTTATGTATGTATTAAGAAGCACCCCACATCTGGAACCAAAACCCCGTGTTAGCTTTCTGCTGCTTCTTTTCATCTGTAGGACAGAGAACCATTACTTCCATACTTTCACAATTGCTGCCAGAACTCAGTCCCTTAAGGCTGTGATATCTATTTTTTCTGCTTCTTCAAAGATAACATAAGGGGAGAGAGAGATCGTTCCCAGCTGAGTCACCAGACTACATCAAGACATTCCTGGTGTCTCCAGTCTAAATACCTGACCGCAATTAAAATGGCTGTTGCATACCACCACTAAGTTTTGGGTTGACTTGCTATACAAAAATAGTAACTATAATATATAAGTCCAATTTTCCTTTGGTTAACAAGTAAATTCAATGTAAATCTCATTAAATAAATTATAAAAGTAGCCATGATTTGTTGGCAGAAATTTTAAAATTGCATATTGGATCCTATTTAGGACACTATTGTATATTAAAATATTTGCTAAAAATGTACTGTAAGCTTCATCATGAATAATATATTTGGAAATACTTTAATTTGATGATTTTTAAATTTTGAAAATTATACTTCAAAAAAAGACAAGTGGAGGGTGGCGCCTGTGGCTCAAAGGAGTAGGGTGCTGGCCCCATATGCCAGAGGTGGCGAGTTCAAACCCAGCCCTGGCCAAAAACTGCAAAAAAAAAAAGACTAGTGGATTGCTTTTTGAAAATGGTCATGATTTTTATCTAAGTGCTAGACAAAGAGAATGTTTGGAGCTTTTTCAAGTGCAACTCTACAAAGAAATACATTAAGGCTATGACAAGTGTTCGATTACTAATAAATAAAAGACAAATTGGGTATAATTGTTGATATAGCTTCTCTTTTGTTCAACATTGGTTTTAAAGCTGTTAGAAAACACTTCATATGATACATAAGAATTTTAATCAGGTGAGTCCAAGTTATTAATCTGGTAACAATCATCTTGATGGTCTTTATAATATTACTATGTATATGCTTTCCATTAACTTGTTGTATCTTAGTTAATACACCTTGTTTTCATTCTTTTATTACAGATATATTATGAGACAAATTAAGTTATGTATAACTTAGAAAAAAAATTCAGAACTCAATTGAGTGAACATATGACTCAGTAAATGAGGCCACTTGACAGACACAGCTATTGTAAGAGTTCAGTCTAAGTCTTAATTTCCAGTCTAAGAACATTTCAAATTTCTTTCTTTTTTTTTTTTTTTTTTTTTGTTGCCCTAGGTAGAGTGCCAAGGCATCATAGTTTATAGCAACCTCAAACTCTTAGGCTCAAGCCATCCTTTTGCCTCAGCCTCCCGAGTACCTGGGACTATAGGCACTCACCACAACTCCTGGGCTAGTTTTAGACACAGGTTCTCACTCTTACTCAGGCTGGTCTTGAACTCCTGAGCTCAAGTAATCCACCTGCCTCAGCCTCCCGGAGAGCTAGGATTACAAGTGTGAGCCACCATACCGAGCTCTCAAATTTCTCCATTTTAAATGAGACATTAGTTGTTTTATTTACCAGTTCATATAAGAAGACAAAGATATTAAACCATTTACTAACTCTAGTCAGTGGTTCTCAACCTATGGGTCACAACCCACAGGAAGTGTATTAAAGGGCCGTGACATTAGGAAGGTTGAAAACCACTGCTCTAGATAAAAACATCTCTATAATTTCGGAAGTCCCCAAACTACTGGTTGAAAAAAGATGTTCTACCCTAATGCCAGCACATTCTAGATTGCCTGTTGTCACCACTAAATTACATGACTCACTGTAGCACTGTCTACAGCTATTACCAATACTAATGTTCTAGCAGAAAGGAAATATTTCATAGAATGGAATTCAGGAAAACAAGTGACTCTGATTTGTCTTTTGGGACTTTAGTCTCAGAACCCAACCCCCCCCCCCCCGCAATTCTTGCCCCAATACTTTTAGAAGCCATAAGGAAAAGCATGCCCCTTCCTCACTTGAGTTCTATAAAGCATGAATTTAGGTCATGCATGGTGCTGAATGAGAGTTTTGCACTTAAGTACTATAATATGCAATTTTTTAAAGAATTGAAAACCTGTTTTATTCACTGCATTGAATTTCCTTTTATTTCTTGGAAAGGTACACCTTACATTTAACAGTGGCTGCCAGATACATATTCCTTAATTAGCAAATAAGAAAATCCAGCAAACAGTACTCTTCAGTATGACTATTAGGAGCTTTATTTTATCATCATTAATTCACTCTGAGTAAAAAAGTTTCAACTAGATTCTCAGGAATCTGTGAATTTTGTTTCATCTAAGTATCCCATAACAGAAAACATACTAACATTGATAAAAAACAACACGTACTGTTATTTAAGTAACAACACTCTGCCAGAGTTATGTTAGGGCTTGGCTTTTAATCACTATATTATGTTCCTCCTGTATATCTGTACAGAGTCTCTCTACAAGATGGGGCTTACACAGACCATGTGACTGATATCTGTACATAGCATTGTGGGGCAAATAGCATGATGATTTTTATCTTTATCCACTAAAATGTGAACTCAATGAAGGCAGGAATTTCTTCCCTCCTTGATAACTACTGTTTGACAAAGAAGTAGAAAAGAGCCTAGAATTCAGGAGGCACTTGTATTTGTGAATGATTAAATAACAATTAAGGGGGAATCAATCAATCAATAACGGGGCAAAAGGTAACTGTTGGAGGTGATGGAAAAGTTTATGGTCTGATTGTAGTGATCTCACAGACTCACACTTAGCTTAAAACTCGTTAAGTTGTATATATTAAACATGCCCAGCTTTGTGTACGTCAACCACACCTTAGTACATTGATCCTGTGAACTAAAATAAAATCTCAAGGCTGCCCCCCACCCAGTGACTGACCGACTGAATCCCCTTCTTGGCCAAGGGAATCTCTAAAACTGAGTTTTTAGCCATTAGACAGGAGATCAGACAGGCCTCATCATGCCTCCTTCCCTTGGAGATGTCCTCTGTGACTCACTAACAGGCCAAAGGCTATGCAAGAACTACCCGCAGGTCCTCAATATACATGACAAACTACTTGAGTCTGTCTCTAACTCTGTCTGTAATTAACACACCCTTTATCTTAAGCTTTCCTTTCCACTGACTCCTAGTCTTTTAGGCAGAGCCTAACTCTTTCAGCCAACTGTCAGCTAAAGAGTCTTTAAACTCCCCTATAATTTGTAATATTCTCCCCCGAATGTTCCCCCCAATTTTCCCGTCCACCAGAAAAATCGTTCCATACCCTATGCCTTGATGAAATTCTACTTCTCTTTCCAGAATCTACTCACTTATTAACCTCTCTGTGTTTAATTAACCCTATCAGAGAAGATCTGGGTAAGGGCACTATATAACAGGGGTACAGGCCTTACTCTTTGCTGTGTGCCACAATTCTGTCCTCAGATATTCTAGTGAGACAGCTGTCATTTCCGTTTGAAAATTCAGGAAGCAATGTTCAAAGAGATTGAACTACTCACAATAACATAGAAAATTGGTGGTTAAACTGAAATTCAGCCAGGATGACTTGATGGTAAACCTTGTACTCTTTTCACTACACCATATGGCTTTCTAGCGCAATCCTTTATTCCTTTCACTAGGAAACATTTATCTTTTGTATTCCAATTATTTTTATCTTTTCATACAATGTGAGCCCCTTGAGGGGAGGGATTGTTTTATTCCCCTTTTTACTGAAATGATTATAAACGAGAATAAGAATTTATTATACCAGTTGAAAGGGAATACTGTAGCTATTTATAGAACAGTTCTAGTGCTGAAAGAATTCCCTATTAGATGATTTTAAGTTAAATACAACCTATTTCCTCAAAAGTCAGGATTCCAACAGTCCAAAGCACCCTGTTCACTCTGATCCCAAGCAAAGTACAAGTATGGAGCAGCTACTCTGGCCACCTGACTTTCAAAAAAGGTGCCATCAGCCTGAAGAAATAAATGAAATCTCTGAGGACAATTGTAGTTCATCAGAGACACAGAAGATTGAGGGGTTCTTAGTAATCTGCCATCCTGCATCCTGGCAAGAAACCACAGCCTTGGAGAATAAAAACAAAGTATATTTTTCAGTCTACTTCAAAATATTTATTCCATAAATAATTGACCAGGATTTTTTTCATTCTATTCTATTCTAGTGGTAGGAAATGAAGAGGTAAGAAACAGAATGCCTTAGGAAAAATAAATCTGAGTAAAAAGATAGAAGTGGTAAGGGTGCTGGTGGGGTAAATAAAAGGAGAGACCTGAAGGAGGTTCAAAGGAAAAACAGGCCAGTGTGGCTAGAGTTTGGAAAGTAATGGGGGTAACTGGTGGGTAATGAAGTTAGAGTACCAACCAAAGCTTGGTTAGTCTTGACTTGGTTAGTCAAGTCTTTGGCTATTATAAGTGATGATAATCCAGTGGTTTTGACCAGTCGAGTAACACAATATGACTTCAATCTTTAAAAACAGAAATGATTTGGAGAACACAAAGTTATAAATTAAGAGGAGGAATGCCATGGAGGTCACGGAAACAACCCAGTAAGGAGACACAGATGCTATTGGTGTGGCATCTGTGTCTAATAAGGTGTGAAAAGTCATACTCTGAATGCATCTAAAGCTCTATCTAACAAGTTCCACTGTGTATTAAAGGTATGAGAATAAATGGAATCCAGAATGACCTCGTGGTCCTCACTTTCAGCAGGAGGGTGATTAGATGCACTAGCACGTAGGGAAATACTGGAGAAACCGGGTCTGAGAAACCAAGAGTTCTATTATGCAAAATTTGCAGATGACATTGTGATCTAGGATTTCCTCCATCATTGATAATTGTGGAAACTGGGTGATGTGCCCATGCAGGGTCATTGTGCTATTATCTTTTGCATGTTTTAATTTCTCTACAATAAAACTTTTTGTTTTTTGTTTCTGAGACAGAGTCTCTCTCATTATGTCACTCTCAGTAGAGTGCTGTGGCGTCACAGCTCACAGCAACCTTAGACTCCTGGGCTCAAGTGATTCTCTTGCCTCAGCCTCCCGAGTAGTTGGGACTACAGGCACCCGCCACAATGCTTCGCTTTTTTTTTTTTTTTTTTAATTATAGTTGTCATTGTTGTTTAGCAGGCCCAGGATGAGCCCCAGAATATGTAGCTGGTGCCATAACCCCTGAACTACAGGCACCAAGCCAATAAAGCTTTTTAGAATAGTAATAGACATACTAAGTTTGAGAGGCCCTTACACATCATGTGGAGTCATCATACAGATAGATAATAAGTAGTTCAGCAATGAAATCCAGACTAAAGAAATGTGGGAATTATCAGTAAATTTAAAGCCATGGAACAGGATGAGAATACTTAGTGTGAATAAAAACAGAAAATAGGTCCAGCACTGAGAAACTGAACTTTACAACATTTAGAGATTTTCAAAATGAGAAGAATTAAAAAAAATGTTTTTCCAGGATTTATCAGTTCATATCAAAAGTCACTGAAAAGTACGTAACTTTGAAACAGTACTTCCACTTCTAGGAATAAATCCTAAGAAATGAATAGGACCAGTATACACAGACAACGTAAAAGATTTACTACAGTGCTGAATTGGGAAGAGAACAAAAGGTGATGGTGGCATGGCAAAATAGCCCCAAAGTGACAAGAGCGGGCTAGCTCGACACACTACAGGACAGTGCAATGGAAAACTGGTCAGCAGCTAAATAGGATTAGGTATATTTTAGTGACCTGTAAATATTTTCACAGTTCACTGAGAATAGCTGATTAAATTAAGTATTAGTGTTTACATTACGCATATTTGTTGTATTAAGTATTTATTTTATTCTTTCCTTACCATTGATAAGGTAAAGTAGTAAATGTTATTATCTTTGGTAGTAAAATTATGGCCTTCCCCCCACACTTTCCTGTATACTTTTTCTCAATAGACATAAAAATATACATTCAAAAAAAATTTGTTTTGAGACAGAGTTTCACTATGTCACCCTCGGTAGAGTGCCGCGGCGTCACAGCTCACGGAAACCTCAAACTCTTGGGCTTAAGCAATTCACTTGCCTCAGCCTCCCAAGTAGTTGGAACTACAGGTGCCCACCACAACACCCACCTATTTTTTGATTGTAGTTGTCATTGTTGTTTGGCATTCCTGGGCCAGGTTTGAACCCACCAGCTCCAGTGTATGTGGCTGGCGCCCTAACTGCTGAACTAAAAGCGAGGAGCCTACATTCAAAATTTTTAAGCAAGCTCACTCAGTAATGTGAAATGCAAAGGACCTGATTCAAACCAGTCAAAAGTTGTATTGACACCATAAAATCTATTTGTTGAAGTAACTATTGTGAATTGTTTTAAAATAAAGTAACAGAACTTAGCAATTATTTTAATATTTTATTTTAAATATTTTATTTAAATTAAGAAGTATAACAAAAATCACATATACTTGTTCCACTGTTTGGATAAAATTTCTAATTACTTTCAAATAACCTATACATAGTACCTCACATATTAAATTCCATACATTTCAATATGGTCATGAAAGTATATTTTCCAAAATATATAAGCTGTATTCCAAAGTTTAGTATACTATAAATCCAGACATAATAAATACTATACACTTCAACTTTAAGTAACCTAATTATAAAAAGTCATTTTATAAAGTCATTGCAATTTACTTCTCTCCAATGAAAAGTTACAGCACACTTGCCAAGTAGATACCGCCTCAGGGATGATAGCTGGGAAAATCACCTCTTGTGAATGCTACTTACATTGGAGTAGAAATTAACGTAAAAACACTTTAAAACATGTTCTATTTCAGACAAAAAATTAAATCTAGGCTAACTATTTTTAAAATTGCAACATTTATTTTTAATCAAACCAATTCAATTTTCAGTTTCTAGAACATTAAGTCTTATTCATCTTCCCTAATTTAGCTAAGAACATATTTGACAAGGTTTTAATGTGTTTGCCCTTAAACTTAAAAATAAAATTGTTTACGTTTTATATTTAAAAGAGGCATTTTAGCCTTTATGTAAAAAGACATAGTCCTACAAGTGCAATTATAGCAATTCTGTCCTTTATTCTTGTAATGCTTTCATTAGATAAAAACCATTATTAAATTTTTTGACTTCAGAAGATACTGTTTATAAAGCCAATACCTTTAATGACTTTAGATGCTTTTAAATGTATTTCACATCTGAGTCAAAATTATGGATTTCTAAATCGATATTATGAAGAAATTTCTTAAGCTGATTTATTTCATCTTGTTTATAAACTTATCAAATAATACACTACTAAAATAATTTTTTTCTTTCTTGACTGTGAGCCATTTACCATTTAGTGCCTTTTCAAAGTTAAAAGTTAAAATTGTTTTCCTGTATCTAATAATACTTTTTAAGGATAGATTTTTAAGAGTCAAAAATAAAATGCAGTTCAGTATTTTATCATTACTCTCTGCTGCAATGAGCCTGCCAAACCAGCTTTCTCCACCAGGAAAACCAGCTCAAATCAAATATTGATTTTCTTCCTGTAATTCATGTTTGTCTATTGAATCAGTTACCCAATCTTCTTTAAGAATTTTAAACTTTCTCTTCAACTTTCTCCTAAAAGCTTTAAAATTTGCAACACGACTATGGTCCTCCCCAATGATCACATGAGACACTCCCTCAGCTAAACAAGAAACTACTTTTGCTCCATGAAATCGAAGCTCCAGGGCTTTAATAGCTAATCTTGTTCCCTCGGTTCTGGTGCTCAAGTCATTAATAACGGTATACAAGTCCAAATAAATGGTGTGGCGCCGAAACAGACTGAGAGGAGAGTGGTCCCACGAATACCGATATTCTAAATCAGCAATCACAGAAGCCATTTCTTCCGGAGTCTGCTTAATAGGACTTCTAATTCCTGAGAATACTTCCTTTAGTTGGTTCAAATCTGTATCAACAAAATAACTATCACCATAGCAGTCATATTCACGGGCAAAATGTTGTTTGGTGGATGGACACATATGGATCATAAAGCGAGGCTGCCATGGCACACAGGTTTTAGTTTCAAAACACTCCAAAAGCCAGGCAGGTTTGACCACATCATGTTCATTTGAAGAAATGATGTTCCTCACCCTGATGTTCACAGACCCTGCAATCACACAGTATGTGTCTGGACCTGGATTTTGTACTATATAACCCCCAAATTCTGCAATTTTATTCTCCAGGTCAGGCTTGGGATGGCTGTCTGTTCCACTCATAACACAGAACTCAACATCTTCAAATACAGTAGAAACTTTGTTAATATTAGACAGGTTAGGCGCTTTTAAATGTTCAATGACTCCAATGACTTTCTTTACCTTTGGGGCAGCTTTCCGCTTTTTTTCTTGTGGCTCATCATCAACACCTACAAAAAAGTGCTTAGAGGCAAGCTTTCCAGATGCTTTCCCCCTAAGCTGCTCTAAGTCATCCACAGTCATGCATTCGTGCCAATCCTTGTCATCTCTTATCTTTTCAATTCGAGGAAAACGCAACGTGTAGCCAGTTTTGTACATGTCACTGGGGACAATCTCTGCTGCCTTAACCTGAACAATGACAGAATTACAAGGCTCAAGGTACACTTCTGGCTTCTCTGTTCCACATACAATGCTACTTGGTGGAGCTTTCTTATTAAAAGGTTTCCAATGTTTGGCCAATTTCAAACCCAGATCGTACAGTTCTTTCATGGTGTAACCAGAGCCAACACGAGACAGTGTATGAAACACAGATGGCTTTTCACCAGGAGGGGGCTTCTCTGCTACTGCACACAAAAAATGAGACATCATCCCACCCCGTGATCCTTTTCCCCAATAGCCTCCAACAATTAAGATGTCCAATTCATCCATTAGTCCACTGACATACTCTGGCTTAATTTTCAACCACCCTTCACCTCTTTTGTCTGGCTTATAAATGGACAGAGGATGTTTTATCATGACTCCCTCTTCCCTTTTGTCAATTGCTTCATTCAATGCGTCAATTACCTCGTTCTTACTGTGAGCTTGTGTCTTCTGCACTATTTCTAGTCTACCTGGTATTGGGGTCAAAATACTACTAAGGATCTCATGCCTTTTTCTTAGGGTCTCATGTGCTAGCTTTTTATTATTAACCATCAATACATCAAAAACACAATAACAAGTTTGCAGATCAGAATCTTCTACCATTCTTTTAATATCAAATTTAATTCCTTTTTGCATAAAAGTTTGTGTGTTAGGGTTGTAGGCCATCATTTCACCATCAAGAATACAGATTTGTACGTGTGTTTTGAAGGCATTATGAATGAATGGGGAAAGAGAACCTGTATCCGGGGAAGCACCAAACTGTTCAGTGTAGTTATACCCATTTCTGGAGAAGTATTCATATACAGCCCCATCTCTGTGCATCTGTATACGCTCTCCGTCTAGCTTGGTTTCGATGTAGAAACTCTCGTGTTTCATGTCCTTCTCAATGCGCTCAATGTCTGCGATAGCAGCTAGCATTGGCTTAAAGGCAGAAAATAAAGTGATGGAAATATCACTGAGTCCTACAGAAGGATCATGCAGTTGCCTACAGACTTTTTCCAGGTCTGTGGTAACATTATGCAACTCAACAGCATCATTATGAAAAACAGAAAATACAGTTTGCTGACTAACACCAAGCTTTAAATCTTTTAAGATCATCCGTATGAGCCACTTCTGCTCAAGTGCTGAACTCTGACTTATGAGTTGAAGAAGACTCTTCTTTACTAAGTCTTTTCTCTTAGCAGAATTATTGCTGGCAACAGAGTCTAAAAGGTCATTTACTTGCTGTATAGTTAAACTTCCTTTCTTCAAACATCTTGGCCTCAACACAAAGTATGCAATCATTGCAAAGTCTCCAGCATCTCCACGAGTTCCAGTGGGTGTTCTGTAATTTAAAAGTTTAAGGGCATCTTTTCCTTCTCTGGGCAAATTAAGTAATTCAATATAAAGCTTAGCAAGCATCGTTTCCTTGATTCCATAGGCCATTCTCTCTCTTTCTAGTTGAGGAAGAATGAGTCTCATTGCTGGGTAAAAAGAGTCTGTCACATTTTTTTGGTTCTTATGAAGGGCATCATGAAATTTTCTCCAAGAATCTAAAAATTCCCTGAAGTGTCTGATTTTTTCTTCACGTCCTTTACTTTTCTGTATTCGTTCCAAAGTTGAACATAAATCTGCAAAAGGAACGTGAGATGCAACGACAGTTTGTGAAGTTTGTGAGGTAGCCATAGATGCGATGGAGAGTCCTCTTGTGTAACTGCTAAAGCAAAAAATGAACAACTTTAAGTAAAGGATAAAATCAACTAAATATACAATGTAAAGACTTTACAGAGATCACCTGGATCATAATACATGTTTGTTTATGTTGCTAAATGAAAATAGATCAAGGTCATAAATGACATATCTTTTTGACCTCTACTAATAACCATTTTACTTCAGTCCTAATTAGAACTTATTATCAAAATTATCACCAACTCCATGTCCTACATTTATAATACTGAAATATCATTTTTATTATTTTCTCCCTAAATTGTAACTTTCATTGAATTATTCTATTGTCTAAATATTTACCATATAATACAAAAAAAATCACTAATAATTCTGACAGAAAAATTAAGGCTCAGTTCACTTCAGTTCTCAGCTACTGAGGTAAGGTCCTTTACTGAAAATGTCTCTTCTTTCTCTGCCAAACTACACATAGCAACAGAAACAAACTTCTTAAAATAAATGTTTTTAACAAATCACTTGTTCACTCAATTGAAATTTGACTTCCTAGGAAGTTTGAAATCCCAATCACAGGTAGGGCCCTGCCAGAAACAAAAACAGTAACCTTCCAGCCAAACATAGCCACTTCTTCCCTGCTAGCTAGGCCAAATCACAGCAACATTCAAAACCCAATTCACAACACTTTCCTTATAAAGTCCTCACCTTATCTATTTATTTTATCATAGTTACTTACCATTTTATAAATATAAATTTATTAGTACACCTTTTTGTTCACAATTCTGTGCCAGTTATTCCCCAAGAACTCAGTGACTTACATATGAGCCAGGCACTGCACTATGGGCAAATGCAGTACGTTTCTGCTTTAAAATTACATATATTCTATTTTTTTAAAAAAAGAAAAAAGTAATGAGAACTAATTATAATAAAGTGCTAAATATACTGATAAAATAAAACATAAGTAAAATGTTCTGAGATATTTTGCTGAACTATCCTCTAAAGTTAGAGAAGAAAATAATAGGCACTGTGCTGCAATAAGGTATAGAATGCTTACTAAAATGGTTACAAGTATGAAATTACTTTGAAATTTTAAATAATCATATAAGTTCCATGGGAATGTATAATATATTAGAATTATTTTAATATGGTTCAAACTTCATGACATTAAAATAACTTTTCCAAAAAAGACTTAAAGTAAAACATGTACTCCAGGAATATAAACTATGTTTTTTCTTGTGGTTTCAGATCTCTCCTGGCATAATACTTGGTACCCTGGGAAGCAGAGTGAGGAAAGCTTAGCTGGAAGTGGGGAGATCTGTTAGACCGCAGAGACCATAAGAGTCCCCACCCCAGCAAACCAAACAAACACACACACAGCCAACACAGTTACATTACCACTTAGTATACAATAAAATCAATCAAATGGCTAATAGGATACCACATTTATAATACTAAACTGTCAGTCCCTAGAGTCCAGAAATGAGGTTTTAATTTGTGCTACTTGTAGTAGATACCTGTTAGGTGTGTTTGCTGAATGAATTACTGAACACAGAATTGATTCCTGGAAAAGCACACTGGCAAAGCCCACGGGCTGGCTACACACACGTACACACACCCAACATGCCTGGTGGTATTCAATTTGGTTGAAAATATTCAGCAGTTCCGACTGCACAGGCAACGGTTCACAATAGCCATTTGGGCCTACAGAGAAAAAAAGATGCACTTCCCAATCTGCTTTATAACAAAGGAAACCCAACTTCTGAGTATGTTAGATCAAGAAATTAATCCACAAGAGACTACTTTCCTGAGACTTTTATCGTTGTAAGCAGTAACTGCTTCCTCTCCCTGAATCTGGTTTGCATAACTGACTGTACCACCTGGTTATACATGTTCACTGACCTACTTCTCAAAACACAGGATACATTATGGTATGTAACGGTATATTCACAATTTACATACAACCCAAGTAAAATAAAGAATGTTAAGAAATACCGTTTTGAATGTTTAACTATATACGGTGCATAGTTTCTATATATCTTCCTGTAGATTCTATATGGTCTCAGAATCAAAGTTTCTGTCAAAAAATCCCAGGCAAAAATTCAAACTACTGTAGAATGATAAAAAGTAGGTAATAACACGGTTAACCACATTATCCTAAAATGGCTACACTGAAAACAAATATTCCAAAATTACTATAAAATGAATATGCACATATATTTTTGCTGATTACAATTCCATAAAAAGTCAAAGATTCGGAATTACATTGCATTTACATGTAATTTTGTTTTATTTTATTTTTGGATCCTGAGGTTTTTAACTGATGCTTTCCATTTGCAATAAGACAAAGTTTGTGGTTAGGGCTCAAAGTTCTAGAGTCTAACCTGAGTCCACATTTAATAGCTGTCTAATACTGGGGAATTACTTAATTTCTCTAAGTTTCAGTTTCCTTAAGTGTAAAATGGGGTTAAAAACTATGTAGAAATTGGGATGAGGATGAAATAAGATAACCTACATGAGGTGCAGTCTTTTAAATTTTAGTATTATAATGCTTGCTGACTGACTCATGCAACATTTTCAACATAAATATTGCAAAATACTAAGTAGATAATACTAAGCTCTTTAACAGTGGCAAACAAAGCTTTGAAGAGAACGAATGGGAGTAATTACTACACAATGACTCATCATCCACTCAGCTACTGCCCGTATTGTCCAGAAATGACACAACAAAGAAAACTAGCAGGTTTTATCCAGTGAACATGGAAGATGATTACGTGCTATTTTCTTGCAAGAAAAAAAGAGAAAGCGTCAACCTGACACTTGACACAACCCTTCACAAGCTGTTTCCCTGGGAAACGGAGGTTTACAGGTCCCAACCTCCCACCGCACTTAGGGACTAGTTGGGAGAATCTCCAGCGGGAAAAAACCTTTGGTACAAAGGGCAGAAGGGGCTCTGGGATCCCCAAAGTTAACGGAAGACAAACGGTAAAAAGAGAAAGTAATTCCCTGCAGTCCGTCCCACTTCACTCCCGAGGGGTCGGCCCTCCGCGCCTCCCGAGGAACGAGCATCCAGCCTCGGGCAACCCCGTTACCTCTGAGCCGGGGCGGATCTTCGGAGTTTCTCGCGGGGTCGTCGTAGAATCGGAAAGTGCCCCGGAAAGCAGGCAACACAGTTCCCAGGGTCAGAAAGAGGGAGAAACTGGGCGGCGCCTGTGGCTCAAAGGAGTAGGGCGCTGGCCCCGTATGCCGGAGGTGGCGGGTTCAAACCCAGCCCCGGCCAAAAACAGCTAAAAAAGAGGAGAAACTGTGGTCCCTTCGTCCCACGTTCTGGACAGTAAGCCCTCAATCGAGAGGTTTCTAACGCAGCAGCGCAGTGGCCAGCGCCGGGGCCTCCACCTGCCGCCACACAGATGCCTACCGGCCGCCCAACACAGCACCCACCCGACTGCAAGCCTGAAGTTTACGGACCAGACCGGAAGCTGGAGTCGGCAGAAGCCGGTTCCGCCAGCTGCTGGCCGCGCAGGCGTAGTGCTTACCCAAAACTCCCGGACGGAGGGCCCTGACGTCACGCGAATAATGTACGCAGGCGCAGTGGTGACCCGAGCGCCGGAGGCCGTGACGTCACGGGAACGGCGTGCACAGGCGCAGCTCTGCTCTAGTGGACCGGAGGAGAGAGGCGCCCGCCCCGCCCGGCTGCGGAGGCCGTACTGAGCCAATCTGGTTCAGGTGTGACTCAGCACATCCCCCGTTAGAATGCTGAAGGTGCTTCTTTGTAAGCCGTTACCCCACAGACAAGTTGTCGTCGGGCGAGACTAAGATCATTTTGTACATTGGCTTGATACAAGGACCCTGAGCCTCCCTTAGCAAGTAGTCACGAGTTCTCATTCTCTGCACGAAACAGTGGTAATTATTCATTTTTTGAGAGTAGGACATCCTCTCACCGAGAACGTGTACTGTTTCACTTAGAAAAATAGGCTTTTCTAAAACTAAGGCTGTTTGGTTTCTCATTTTTGTAACTATCTGAATTCTTGTCTCTTCGTACACGAATAATACGTAATTCATAATATATAATTTGTAACACTGAAATAAGCAGCTGCATGTCCAGAAATAAACTATGGACTCTTCTCAAGGATTCAAAATAGTTAACTTGACAAATCTTTATCGAGCCTCTAGTATGATGTAGTAATTGTGCTAGATATTCAAGATTGGGCGATGGAAACACACTCAGTTTTTAATGCTTCAGGACCTGTTGGTTTCCCCTGAAATTTTGCTTTGGTTTACCTTCTTTCCACCATAAAGGAGTAAGAAGTTGCCTAGAAACGATGAGAGAAATAACATTAGGATAAAACATTGTTGATTTAAGGTGAAAATGAAATTTTGCTGCAATGGGCTCTGGAAATTTTAGAGCTGTGAGTGTCCTTAGAAGTTGTCTAGGGCGGCACCTGCGGCTCATCGAGTAGGGCGCCGGCCCCATATACCGAAGGTGGCTTGTTCAAACCCAGCCTCGGCCGAACTGCAAAGCAGAAAAATACCCGGGCGTTTTGGCGGGCGCCTGTAGTCCCAGCTACTTGGGAAGCTGAGGCAAGAGAATCGTCTAAGCCCAGGAGTTGGAGGTTGCTGTGGGCTGTGTGACGCCACGGCACTCCACCGAGGGCGATAAAAGTGAGACTCTGTCTCTACAAAAAAAAAAAAAGTTGTTCTCTAATGTACAAAAATTTCATTTCACAAAACTGACATATATAATTTGCAATGCTAGTTTGTAGGGGAGCTAAGACCTAGGGCTCCTTCTGGCCCAGCAAAATTCAGTTATTTTCTTTGCATGTCTAATTCACTTGAATGACCTGAATATTTCTCTTAAATCATCTGCAGTGTTGTAAATTCATATCATACTGTTTTCTGATTAAATCGTCACCTATAGTTCAATTTAATTATCAACTTACTTTAGAGGAGCACTCAATAGTGTTATGTTAGAAGAACCTCCAGGGGCCCCTCATGTAAAGGCCACTTGTCTGTACACATCTATGCCATGTTCAGCATCTACTGAACCACTCCTGTTTCCCTTTCCTACTGGACCCTACCTAACACTCCTGCAGTGTCAAGAGACTGGATTTTGTGTTAGCAGTATGAAAGGAACCATGTATTATGATACCAGACAAACTCCAAATTGATTCAAAGTCCAGTCTTCATTTTGTCATGTTAAATGTATTTTAGGTGCTTGGTTCATAGAAAATCAAGGGTTTTTCCATTAAGTAACAGTATCTTTTAGAGTCGCTGTGATTATTGTTTTATTTTTGTAAATGGCCTAATTAGTTCTTGGCACTTACTAGGTAATCAACAATGGCAAGCTATGAATCAAGTGCCCAGCTTTGACCTGGAGCTCTCATCTCCTACCAGTGCGACCGATGGGAAGGGTTCTTGCTTAAGGATGCACACATGGTCAAGCCAGTGATGGCGACAAGTTTACTGAAGCAAAAATGCACTCTCAAGAAAGGGAGGGCAACCTGGAAAAGGGGGCTGCCTGTAAAAAGAAAGTACATTATGGAGAAGAGAGAGAGGCAGGCTGGAAAAGAGCTGGTGCCCCAGGATCTAGGTGTTGGTATTAGTGTTAGGGTGGTGCAGTAAGGGCTGGAGGATTTGGATTTCCCTGAAATAACTGAAGAGAACAAGAGCCAGTAACGTTTTAGCAAGAAAGGAAATGTTTTAACAGCTTGGACAGCAAGCAGGGCCTATCCGAGAGACTGCAGGCATCATGGAGAGGGCAGTACTGGATTTTATACACAACTTTTGAGGGGTGTCAGCTGCTGCTTGGAAATTTCCCAGGGTCTTGATAATCTCTGTTCCCATAAAAACTTGTATCTATCTGTCCATGTCAGAAAGTCCCAGGGACATTAATCAGTCCTCCAAAACAACCAGCTCCCCGGAGCAATTCATCTGCAAGCTCTTGATCAGCTCACTCCCATAAGAGCTGAGGCCAGATTGACCCATGCCAATACAAAATAGCCAAAATAGCCTCCTAAACACATGTGCCATCCACCCGCTCTTATCTAACTACCTACCATTCGCAACCTTTTATTTTCTGCCGTGGGAGGAAAGGTGGTCAGTGTTTGTATTGTTCAATCTGTGTTAGGCAGGCCTTCTCCTCATTCGGTCCCTTTCCTGTTGGCCATCTTAGTCCTTATCCATAATTCCTCTGTTTTTCTCACGAGGAGGGGTCAAACCTGCAATGCTCATTTATTATAATTACAGGATAAGGAGGGAAAGGTTACTGGCGGTGACGCCTGTCCTGCACCTGCGCATGCGCCAGTGCTGAACCTTCCCGAGTTTTTGCAGCAGTTCTTGCCTTGCTTTGAAGTGACCACAGGTCTGGCTGCGGGTTCCAATCAAGATTACTAACCTCCCCCCTTCTCCCCTCCCTTGCTCATGTCTGACGACTCTTCACAGCAGGATGCATATATTAAAAAACAAACAACAAAAAAACAAATGAAACATCCTCTATCTAAAATAGAGTTCATGAGATTGGGACTGCCCAAGGGAAGGGGAGGCAGGCATCTGTAAGCAAACAAACAACTCAGTACAATCTGGAGCACCAGGCGGTTAACAGTGATGGCTAATGAAGCCCAAGTGCCAAGGAACCATTTGCGTGGCTACTTCCAGGCCCTGGGAGGGATCCTAACAACGCATTCCCACGGTTCTGCACTTTCGTAAAGTTGGCAACAATGAGATAATTCTGCATTCTTTTTCTTTAAAAACGTTCTCCAGATTTGTACAAGGTTCAGGCCTCAAAATCCTGTATCCGCCCTTACCCTAACAGTCCACTCTTGATAGAGGTAAAAAAAGAGGAAAAATAGCTCTGGAAGCGCTTTAAATCCTGGAACTCATTGAGACGCCCCTGCCCCCTTCCCCCCATCAAGCAGATACAATTTCTTCCGTAAAAACTGCGTCTGGTAGAACGATCTAGTGGTCACCGGGTCCGGCTCCTCCTGGCACCTCGGTGCGGAACCTGAGGTCCTCCCGGTGCCGAGCAGAGGGCGGGGGGAGGCGGTGACAGGCCGCGCTCTTCGGGTCGCAGGCCGGACGCCCACAGCCGCCGAGGTATCTTTTCCCTCCGAGCCACCGTCACGCCACGACCAGACGGCTTCTGCGCATGCCCGGGCGCGCGGGCAGGGTTCCCACTCCGGGAAGGAAGCCGGAGAGCAGGTTCTGCGGGTGCCGGCGGGGGCATTTGCCGGCGACACCGGAGCGGGAGCCGGAAGTGGGGCAGCTGAGAGTCGCGCTACAGGAGCTCGGGGCTAGACCGTGGCGACGGCAGCGGCCCCTCAGCGAGAGGAGGACGATGAGGAGCGACGGAGGCGGCGCAGGGGGACGCTGCTGCGCGGCGCCCGGTTTCGTGCCCGCGGCCGACTGCGCAGCCTGCCCGCAAGTCTGAGTAAGTGCGGGCCGGGGACGCGGAGCTCGCGGGGCCCGAGCGCCGGGTCCGCGCCTTCGAGGAGGGTCGCGGGCAGCCGTCGGCCCCTCACGGTGGGCGCGAAGCCCTGGCGGGAGGCCGGGAAGAGGCTGCGGGGCCGGAGCGGCTTCCCGGGGCGGCGTGCGGGGGCCGAGCGCCGGGGCTGTGCGGGACCGGGCCCCGGGCGCCGCACCTGCCCGGGCAGCGGCCAGTGTCGGCCGGCCTGACCCTGCTCCGTGGCTTCGAGGGCGGGGTAAACAGAAACCACAGACCTGTTTGGAAACTGAAGTGCACTTATTACCAGTGGATCGTCTGTTGTCATTTTGTTAGTGGGACCTGAACATTAGTGGAGCTCTTAACATTATGTATTGTATTTTCAGTACTGTGTAAAAGAGTATGGTCCTTAAAATTGAGCCCTCCTCGCCCCTACCCTCCCACACAGAGATGAGAAGTAAAACAGAAAACTCTTTTCCTGCTAAGATTGGAGGGATGAAGTAGTCTTGATCTGTTCACGTCAGTAACAGGTTTAGATCTGCGAATACCAAGGCAGGAAGTTCTAGGTTTTTTAAGAAACATCAGGAGAGCACCCCATACTATCGAAGTCAGTTTGCTGTGGGTTTTTGTTAATGTTTGTTTCATGTAAAATACATCACTAGTGTTACTGCCCCAGATAACATAGCTAAAAATAAGTCTCATTTAACAGCTCTTTTGCTTATGTTTTCTCTGTAACAGTAACTGAATTGAAAGATGAAAGACTAGGCTTTTAAGTTTTGATGTTTGATTTTCATTGACCCTCTCCTGGTTTTCGGGGGCGTGAGTGTTGCATGGATTAGTACTTGTGTGCATACTTAGGTTAATCACATATCTTCAACTAAAATACTAACTTTAATTCCATTATATAGGAATTCCTCAGGTAGGATATCTTGTATCCTACCTAAAATATCAACAGCTTAATTCAGTATTTGTTAATGGAGGCATATAATAGCCTGTATAGAATAGGCAGTATTACTGAAAATACAGAGTTGAGTAGGTTGAAGTAAGTCACTGTCATCAAGGAACTCACAAGCCAGTATGCAGTTTAATTACAGTGTAATAGTAATTACACAAATAGGTTTGCGCAAACTACAGAGCATGGAATGGTTGCAGTAGGAAGTAGGGGACCAGGGAAATGATTTCTGGAAGATCTACCTGTGCTCAGTTTTGACAGAAAAATAAGAAATTGCCTTTATTATTTATTGTGTTCAAATAGTCTCAGTAGCTTTCAGTGAATCATATCCATTATTTAATCCAAGATTAGTTGGACTACTGCTTGTACTCGTGTTTTTTTTTTTTTTTTTTTTGCAGTTTTTGGCCACGGCTGGGTTTGAACCTGCCACGTCCGTCATATGGGGCTGGTGCCCTACTCCTTTGGGCCACAGGCACCGCCCTGCTTGTACTCGTTTTCACTTATTCAGCTCTAATAGGTAATAAAGTACTCTAAATTTTCTCCCATTGAAGTAGCTGCATTTATTAACACTATTACATTTCATCACAACAGTATTTCAATTAAGTTTTTCATCTTCCTTTTACATGTGAAGAAAGAGATATTTAGAGATGATAAGTGAGTTGACAAAATCTGCCTAGCCTTGAATGACCATGCCCCCAAACACTGTCGACTTCCCGCAGTACCAAACTACCTCCTATTGACAGTTAATTTGGAATGATGAATGCAAGGCAGCTTCTGTATCTACGGTAGCTCCTAGCATAGGACCTTTCTTCTTTAAGGCCTCTTGTCATCTAACCAGGTTGTTCTGAGCCAACAATGTGACTAAGTGTTAGGTACTAGGAACTGTTGGACCAAACATTTTTCTTTGACCTCCTTTCTCTTTGTTGCTTATCTCAGGGAAATCTGTTTCTTTGTTTTCATTAACTTAGAATCTAATTATTATTCAGAGATTCAGAAATCTTTTTAATCTGTTTTAGTTGCCTCAGGAAAGTCTAAGGCCCTTAAATACCCTTATTTGAGTAGGCCTGAAAAAGGCTCTAGTTCTTCTGATTATTCTAATTAAGAGTTTTTTTCCCTCGAATGACAGACTTCATAATACATTATTACATTTCATGTTGCTGTTTCACATGGTCTTAACTCCTTCAACTTTACATTCTGCCAAAATCCCTTGCAAAAGTGTGGTATTTGCAGAACGTGACCTATGTGCATGTATGTGCTAGCCTACTTCTGTAACATTGGTTTCATGCAAGAAAATACGTTCTTAGTTACATCCATCTGGTTTATAGGGAAAGGTTTAGAATGTTGCCCATTCATAAGTTGGAAACTTGCTGAATTTCATTACCAGTTTAAATTCTGATGCCACTATTCACATTTTTTTAAAACCATTTCAGATATTTATAATCTTAGAACAAATTGTGATTGGATTCCATAGAGATGTTAATCTCTGTCAATTTAGTTTTGTCATAGTTGACTCTCTGTGCCAAGTCTCTCATACTTCAAGAAGAAGGAAAGCACAAAAATGCTAAGTTATTGTCAAGTATTATTTTTGAGGTATCTGCTCATGTGGATTTAAATCCCAGTTTAAAATGTTCTATGAACTGTTCAGTTATTATCCAACGTCTCCATAGGCAGTTACTGTTCATTTGTCCCGTAGGACTATTAATACATACTTTTTCATTATTGATGGCATGTGGGTAACCATTAGGGAAATAGATAATTCATTCTGTGGTGTCTTCAGCACACTGAGAACAGCTATTTGTGTTTTCATTTCAGCTGTGCAGCTGGCATGGTTTCTTAACTTCCCAGTGCTTAGCAGAAAGGGAGAGACATTGACCGGAGAATGCTAAATCTGAGTTGTGTATTACTTGAAATGTGATTGGAAGCTGTAAATTGCTCTGGAGTAATTAATGAGCTCCCTCAGGTCCTCATTGTCTCCTGTGAGGTGGATGTCAGCAGTGACTCGTGAACTAGCTTTGTCCTTCTTATGGTCTTTGCTTGAACCTGCACACTGCCCTGTCCCTTATAGCCTTGTAGGGTTTTTTCTCAGTGTGTGAGCAGTTCCTAAAATTATCAGTTTCAATGGACTTAAGGACCTTAAAAAAAATAATAGTACATTTATGCCATAGGACTTCTTAATTGTGTTTAAAATTGTTTGGCCTTTTACCAAATTGTTTTGGGGAAATTCATATTTAATTCACCTGCGAGTGAAAACATTTTTTGTTGTTTTCAAAGGCCATTTGCTATTGACTGAATCAGTAAATCAGCTCTACAATGTGCAGTACAATGTACACTTTTGTAATTAAAAACGATCATAATTTAATTTGTGGGGCATTTTTCTGTGATAAAATGTTACCCGTGATAGAATAATAGTTTGTATAGTTTGCTCTTCTGGTTATTAGGGCAGTAATTAAAATGCATCCACTCCGATAATTTGAGTTTTAATTTTTGATATATTCAAGTTATTCTTTACACCTAAATTTTGGATTAAATATTACTAGGTAAAAATCCTTAAATATATTTATAATAGAATGTACAAAGGGTTTAAATTAATGTACATCTTTCTTAATTTGAAGGAGGCAAGTCTCTTCAGTTTGTTATTGTGTTGTTTTAGGCACAGGATCTTGCTCTTTCAGGCTGCATTGAGCTCATTGGCTCTCTGTAGCTTCTAGTTCCCAGCTTCCTTTACATTGTAAAAAATTTTTGAGGTGCTTCAAAGAGTTTTTGTATATTTGGATTATATACGTATTTATTGTGTTAGAAACTAAATAAAACGGGGAATTTATAAAATACGTAATCTGTTTAAAAATAACCTGTAATAAGTGCATTACCTATTAGCATAAATACCATTTTTTGTGAAACGACTATAATTACAGAAAAATAGGAGTACGGCATTTTTTACATTTTTGAAAAATATCTCTAATGTCTGCTTAATAGAAGACAGGCAATTCCTATATGTGTGTGTGTGTGTGTGTGTGTGTGTGTGTGTGTGTTTGGGCTCTTTTAGTAAAACATGGAAAAGAAAATCAGGCTCATACACATTTGTAGTTGTAAAGGGAGGAGCACAGATATATTTGTCTGCTGAGAGAATCGTGGATATTCTTATGCCATGGTATTACTCTAGTGCTCAGCAGTGGTAGTTCCTTAAAAGTCACTTTACCTCATGCTATCTGTAACCTATGTCTCAAAGAAGTTTTTTCTCTGTTGCATTAAAATCTATTGGCTTATTTTACAGTGAAGTTTTTCCAAAGGCTGGCACATATGTTAATATCACCACCACCACCATAGTTATCATCTGGAAAGTCTTTAATAGTTGGTACACTATTGGCAACTTCATTCATTTTCTAAAAATTGTCTACAACACACTGTGGTTTGTTTGATGTCTTTTTAAATAAAAATTTCACCAAAAATAGAAAAACTCATCTCACAATTCTGTTGTGTTTCAATATACAGTGCAAGTACTTTATGTGTACTTCCCATTTGTCACACTCTGGTCACACATGTGAAAAAAATGGGTACTCTTCGGTTGAGTTATAATTAATAAGTTTTACTGCTTCTTTAATGGCATTCTTAAATAAAACTGGCTTTTACCCCCTCTTTTACTGTGAGGGGTGATAAAGAATACAGGGACCTCAACACGCCTGGTGTCATTGCCTTGATTCTTGGGAAAACACAAGCAATTTTGTCCATCATTGCTTGTGCACATAGTGCAAATGTCAAATGGTGAAAAAGTAAATAACTTATTCATATTACCATGAGTATAATATTGATCTCATGGACTTCATTAGAGGGTCTTAGGGGCACCTCAGGAATCTGTAACCACCTTTTGAGAACCACTAGCATAGAAAGATACCAGAATCTTCCTGATGTCTTTCTGTGGACCCTTAAAGTTCTCCAGTTTAATTGTTCTAATTTCTCAACACTGTCCTTCCTAGCTATTCATTTCGATTATGCTGAATACTTCCAGGTCCCATGAAAAATTTTGCTAAATGAAGAAAATTATTAGCAGGTGGAACAGACAGCTGTTTAATGGCAAGGAATAGATTTTTAACCCTGGAGTTGTGCTTTGTCCTGTTTTTTAAACGTTTGCATACATTTCTACTTGGTTTCTGTAAGTAGTCATACTTGATGAAGTTAAGAGATTACTAAGATTATGTTATGAAGGACAGAGTTATTGTCAGGTTTTTATATTCTTTGGCCATGTTTAAGGACAGTAGTGATCCTTCTCTGTCTTGTCTTTTTCTCCTGGGTAATTAAATGAACTCAGGTTAGATGTATCAGCTGTTTTGTCCATGTGTGTCTTCTGAGTAGCCCATGTGTTGATCAGGGCTACTGAGTAGATCATGATCTACTTGAGAACAAGGGCTGTCATACATTTATGATTTTAAAATTGGTGACAGTACATAAGCACTGTGATTCACACACAGGTACAAATTGATTGTAGCATTGTGTTTCATCTTAATATAGTAGGATACGTCAGCATCTGGTAACCGTTTCCTTGGGAAAGGGCTGGGAAATCAACTAGGGGACTGCTTCAGGGGTCTACACTGGGTTTCCCTGGGGCCTTGCAGTGGTATTCTCAGTTCTCATATCATTAGGATGGGTATAAATTTGATATTGAGCTCTATTTTTTCTAAAGCAATAGTTTATAAAAGTTAATTAAATTATTTTTACTTAAAAACAAAACATTTGTGATCCTACCAAGTATATAAAAGAAGGAGCACAGGGGCTGATCAGTAGAGATGAAATGAGCATGGCCATCACTCACTTAGCTGTCTCACTCAGCTAATCCTGCTGCCAACAGGGTGGTCTGAGACATTCGCACGCTTACATTGTTTTTATCTTTAGTCTTAAATTGGTTATTCTTTACCTGTAAAGGACTTAAGTTTAAAGACAGAAAACATACAGAACACTAAAGGTGACTATAACCAGTTAATTAGGACCATGAAATTCCCAAGATGATCATTGCCCTATCTGTTAAATTCCATCGTATGGTTAGAATTCTTACATAGAAAGATATCACTGATACTTAAAAACCATTCTTTTAAAAGGAAAACAATCTTAATTATATCTAGTTTGTCTATATGGTACATTATAATAAAGATTAATTCTGCTTTCAGTAGATTATTTCTTGAGACATGCTCACTAATATCAACGTGACACCTCAGACCACCTCATTTAGAAAGAAAGCACAAAAATTATTCCTGAGGTTGAGTTTTTCATTTAAATACATGACCAGTACATGTTATAATAAAGTACATGATTTTTATACTGTAATACATAATTAGTAACTATTTTTGATGCTATAATACCTAATTAAATTTTAATATGCATATTAGAATGTGGGCCTCAAAAACCCATGTTTTTTATTTTTATTTATTTTTTATAGAGACAGAGTCTCACTTTGTTGCCCTCGGTAGAGTGCCATGGTGTCACAGCTCACAGCAACCTCCAGCTCTTGGGCTTAGGCGATTCTCTTGCCTCAGCCTCCCAAGTAGCTAGGACTACAGGCGCCCACTACAACGCCTGGATATTTTTTGTTGTTGCAGTTTGGCTGGGGCTGGGTTCAAACGCACCACCCTCGGTATATGGGGCCGGCACCTACTCATGAGCCACAGGCACTGCCCACCCCATGTTTTTACAAAAATGCATTTGTTTACATATGCTGCTTTGTTGATAACTCACAAAGTGTATAAAATGTTGGGTGAGGAGGAGGATGAGTGTAATTTTGGGTAAGTTTGAGATGTTAATGAAGCATCAGGTACTTGAAGACCAGGTAAATGGGGATTTGTAGATGAAGAGTAGACATGTAGATTGGGCATGATTCATACATAGATGTGATAGTAGGAGCTGCAGACATAGTGAAGTCACCGAGGGGAAGGACACAGTAATGTAAGAGACAGTGGGTGAGACCTTGAAAAGTGCCTATTTTGGGGGGATAGGGTGGAGCAATTTGAGTATGCTGTGAGCTAGAGGAGTAAGTTAGTGGTGCATGCCTCTTTGGTGGTGGGGTTGCAGTATGTATTGAGAAAGATTTGTGAGGTTTAATAAAAGATCATTATGAAAACTCATCAGATTCTCAGCTTGGAAGTGATTTAGCAGACATGGGGGCTGTTAAGCCACATAACGATAGGTTTTTAGGGGTTTTTGTCATGTGAGATCAGATCTGATGACATGGCAAAGGCAGAATTGAGAAATGCACAGATGAGGTATTCATTTAAAATGTAAGCATAAGGTTGAAAATACGCAGTAATGATGTAAAACAAGAAGATGACAGGTTATTAGTTGACTGTGTTTCTGTTGCACACAGATCAGGTCTCACATTCTCTCCCACTAAACAACCCTTCTAATTAGTATAAACTGTAACTGTTGAGTATATTAAACTCATTATTTCTCCATATTGTTTGTGGTGCTAAGATGATATCACCAAATGCATTTCATGTGCAAAAGAACCTGACAAATACTCTATCTCTTCTGATGACACATTTCATAGATGTCTTGCCACATAGGATGTACTTATTTGCCTTGCTCATTCTGTATGAGCAGCAGCTGTGTTCTTGGGGTCAAGTGGACATTCCTACTCACAAGACCCACTAGACCATAACAGACCATACAGTGTACCACCCTCTCTCTGCTTTGTTGAAAAAAACATGAGATGGAAAACCCAGCTTGTCACTGTCAAGTGTATTGTTCCCAGGTGCTAGATAGCCGAGGTCTAGTGAAAAGATGACACGTATGTAGGAGGGAGCACCACCCTGGCTTAGCTGTCTCATGCTCCATAGGACACAGTGTCTTTTGTAATAGCACATAGGCGTAGCATCTGGTACTCAGCAAAGGGCAAGCCAATTAGAAGCCATATCTCATTCAGAGAAGCCCCTATTTACACTGCCCACTGGGTATAAATTATCCTGCTTACTATCCTCTCAGTCCAGATGTAGTTCGCCAATAGAAATCATCTTTACTACAAACAGTGTTGCTTGGAAACAGCTGATATCCCACCTTTTTCAGGTTTCCAGGGAAACAATGCTAGAAGGTTAAGGAGAGGTCATTTTTACATAGAGAAGGAGAAAGGTTTTGTTAACCCTTTACTCACACTAATTTATAGACAAAATCAATAGAAAATTCACATAATTCTGCCTGTAGGACCCGTGCAGTTGACTTTGTTAGCGGCAGCATTCGTTTTCATCGACTATCTTAATGTCTGAGTCTGTATGAAAGTCATTTTTACATCTCAGCAGATGGCTCAGGATGGTTATGTTTTGCTGATAGTTTTAGCAAATTTAGTAAATAAAAAATCCTTCTCAATATTGCTCACTTGTCTCAGTTCCTATAAGAGCAGCTTTAAGGTAGAGATATGATTAAGGGAACAGGTTTTTGGTGAATTGGATTAGGAAAAAATCCGTCTGAGCAGACTTCTCATTTGAAACCACCACTATATCAGAATATGTTAAAAGAGAAGAGAGACACACAGCCCAGAACAGTTTTTATTCACCTGTCCTTAAAATTGACTTCTATTTGATGTTATAATGAATTGATTTTTACTCTGACTTCCATCGTGTAGCAATCCATTGTCAGATTATGCTTGTTGATCACAATAATCACAGTGACTTTTCAGGAATGTTTTGTGGAAAACTGCAGGTTTATTTCTTACTGTTCATAACGGGTAATAAACTCAAACAAATATGCTAGTTTTTCTAATGTTCATTTTTAAACATAATTGCCCACTGCTCAGACTACTGTTTGTGTTCTTGGAAACTTAATAATTCAGATATGTGATTAAAGCATTTTTAGTCTTGAATCTGGGAATTCAAGAATAGTGAATAGTAGTGAAAAATGGAAACAGTCTCAGAGATTTAAATTCAGTATTGTTTGCTGAAATTAGAAATTAGAGGCTCCTAAAACAAAAAGAACTTTTCATAGGTCAATTTTAACTATATAAATTTATACAGATGTCAGTATAAGGCAAATTTAAATTTATGATTTATTGGTGTATTTGGAACTTTGTGTTTTATCTGGTGTTACAATAGTTTTTTTTTGTTTTTTGTTTTTTTTAAAATAAGAGCTAATTTGAACAGAACACAGTTAAGAAAGTCGTAGTGGAACCAGAAATACTGCTCACACAATAAACGTTAACATAACTATAGCATTTATATCTATATGCTGTTACTATTAGTCTCACTTGATATTACTGACTAGCCTTATACGTAAATATTTTTTAAATTCTTATTCTACTGCAAAAGAAATTCAGACTGGAATCCTAGGTGATAAATACATGGGTCAGTACGAAAATTTTGAGATACACAAAAACCAAAAATGCAAAATTTACACCAATGGAAACAGTTCAAGCCCTCCCAACAACACCGATAAGCCGAGCGAGTTGAACTGGCACAGATGGATCAGAAAGGACGTCTGCTGTGTTTCTGGAGGTGAAATAAGGCACCATGACGCAGTTTGTCTCAAAACTTTCATAGTTACCTACATACAACGTTATTCAGGAATTATGTGATTCAGAGAAGATTTTCAGGGTGATGGAATTTTAGTGTGTTCTTTCCTATTCATCAAATAAATGCTGTTTGGCTTATCTCTGATACCTCTGTCATAAATAATTGGGTTGGCTATGGAAAAAACAATAAAATTTTTGTAATTTTCACTAAGTATCATAAGTAGTATCTTATTTGCCAAACGTTGCTGTGCTCTGAGATATATATACACACACTTTGTATGTTTACATCTTGTTAATCCTAATTTTAACAAAAATTAAAATTATTTTATTTTGTTACATAATGTTAATGCCAGTGTGTTGTCAGATTTCTCTGGCACAACTTCAGGGTACAATCTAAAATCAATCAGATATTGTAAAGTTCACTAAACGTTAGATGAAAAGTTCAAATGACCAGATAGATTGTTGAGATTTATCTGCCACAAAGGAGGAATATAAATTAGCCCTGCCTGATTTAAGCTGTTGACAAATAACTATGTAAATTATAAAACAGTGAAATAATTCAGTAAAATAGGCATGGTATTTAGGTTCTATACTATAACTTTTTTAATGTCATTTTGAGCCAGTTTACACCTGCACTTTTCAGGTACTGTGTGTTGTGGGGATTGAGCCTGGATTTTTGTTCTACCTTCCTGATGTGCTGCTCTCTGGATTGCAGGTCGGGCTCAGTAATAAGACTTGCTACCACTGGGTGGCAGTGTTGATATCTGGGAAACCAAAAAGAAAGCTATGTTGGTTTATGTTCAGAAAATTCATTTGATTAAGAATTCAAACATAAGAAATGTCTGAATGTTTAGTGAAATAATAGTGAAAATCAAATTTATTAAATTGTTCAAATTATTCAACTTATTGTCTGTATAACCAATCTAATTTAACTTGATTTTATGATTTTGTGGTGTTTAATTTGATACATAATGAAATGGATGGAGCTAGAACCTATTCTTCCTAGCAAAGTATCTCAAGAATGGAAGAAAAAGTATCCAATGTACTCAGCCCTACTATGAAGCTAATTTATAGCTATAAATTATAACCCAACTATAACACAATATGGGGAAAAGGGCAGGGGACGGGTGAGGTTGGGGTGGAGGGACGGTAATTGGTGGGGCCACACCTGTGGTGCATCTTAGAAGGGTACAGGTGAACCTTACTAAATGCAGAATACAAATATCTTCATATAATAACTAGGAAAGTGCCAGGAAGGCTATGTTAATCAGTTTGATGAAAATAGTTCAGATTGTATATGAAACCAGCACATTGTACCCCTTGATTGCACTAATGTACACAGCTGTGATTTAATAATAAAAACAATAAAAAAGATTTTTATAAAACTATTTAAAAATAAAAAAATAAATGCTGCATTAATAGTTTGTGGCATAGAGTAAATTATTTTTAAATCAGTCATTAGCATTTATTTGTTAAAGAATAACTTCTTTATAATTTTGTGAGTAAAAGAAAATTTTAGCATTTTTAAATTTTGGTAAACATGCATAAGAAGATGAATAGTGCATATGATTGTGACATATCTTAGTTCTTTTCCTTTTTTTTTTTTTCTCTCCCCTCTTGTCACCAAGGTAGAGTGCAGTGGCACCATTATAGTTTACTGCAGCTTCAAGCTCCTGGGCCCAAACAGTCCTGCCTCAGCTTCCTAAGTAGTTAGGGCTATAGCCCTAGCGTTTTTTTTTTTTTTTTTTTTGGTAGGGTGCTGTGTTGCCAGGCTGGTCTGGAACTCCTGGCCTCAAGTGTTCTTTTTACTTGGGTGTCCTTTACTTTTTTAAGAGAACATGTGTAAACCTTTTGGTAACAGAAAAATCTCTTTTAACAGTTTTTCTTCCTTATTTTCTTTTTATCAGTTATATTTTTTTAATATTCTTTAAAGAATTTTTTTCTCTAGTGACTCACTTGGTTTTCATTTGTCTCTGCTGCTCAGAGAATTTCTGTCCATTTATGTCACCCTTATTCCCTAAGTCTTTATTGCCTTATCAATAATCTATAAAGATTATATAAAAGATACTGCATATCTCATGATACTAGCAACCTGAAATTTATTTTTAATCAGATGTGAAATACAAATCATTAAACTTAAAAAAAATACAGTAATAGAATCTAGTGATTAATTTAAGTAAATTGTTTAAATTTAGTTGTGAAAACCTCCAGGTAGATGGGGAAATTTTATTGTTTCTTACCCTCATTTGTTTAGTTATATTTCCTACAGCTGAAATTTTTAGGAAGCTGACAGTAAATTATATTTCTTTTGCCAGGTTAGAATTGTTAAATACTTGTTTAATGAAATTTACTCTAGATATGCATAGCTTCACATCAGATGTGGCATGAGCTCTGGAACCCTGTTAGTGTGCGCCTCCCTGCTCTTCTGCTCAGGGTGCTGTGATGATACCCAGGGAGACAGACTGTGCTCTTATTTCCTTTTAAAAATCTGGGAATATAACACCACCTTATTTTTCTTTCAAATCAGTGAGAACACGTGAATTGATGGTACTTGGCATTAAATAAGCACTTTTTTTTTATTACATCATAACTGTGTATATTACTGCATTTATGGGGTACAATCTGCTGATTTTATATACAATTTGGAATGTTTACATCAAACTGGTTAACATAGCACTCACCTCACTTAATTGTTGTGTTTAGACTTTTATACTCTTCTCTTAATATACTTGACATGTATCCTTGCAAGCACAGTAGGTGAGGTCCCACCAGTATCCCCCTCTACCCGTCCACCACCCCCCCTTCCCCTCTTCTCTCCTTCTTTCTGGGCTATAATTGTGTTTTATCTTTCATATGAAAGTGTGGGTGATTATATATTGGTTTTGGAATAGTATTGAGGACATTGGATTTTTTTTTTCTATTTTTGAGATACTTTACTAAGAAGAATATGATCCAGCTCCATCCATGTAAACATAAAAGAGATAAAGTCTCCATCTTTTTTATGGCAGCATAATATTCCATGATATATGTATACCACGTTTGTTAAATCCGTTCATGGGTTGATGGGCACTTGGGCTGCTTCCATGACTTGGCAGTTATGAATTGGGCTGCAATAAACATTCTGGTGCAAATGTCTTTGTTGTAAAGTGATTTTTAGTTACCTGGATATATACCTAGTAGAGGAATTCCAGGATCAAATAGCAGGTCTACTTTTAGTTCCCTAAGTGTTCTCCAAACTTCTTTCCAGAAGTATTAGTTTGCATTCCCACCAGCAGTGCAGAAGTGTTCCCTTTTCTCCACATTCACGCCAACATCTGTGGTTTTAGGATTTCATTATGTGAGCCACTCTTACTGGAGTTAGATGATATCTCAAAGTGGTTTTGATTTGCATTTCTCTGATGATTAAAGATGATGAGCATTTTTTCATGTGTCTGTAGGCCATGCATGTGCCTGTCATCATCAGAGAAGCTTCTGTTCAAATCTCTTGCCCACAATGAAATGGTATCACTTGTTCTTTTCTTATTAATAAGTTTGAGTTCTCTGTGGATTCTGGTTATCAAACATTTGTCAGAAACATAGCTTGCAAATATCTCCTTCCATTCTGAGGGCGGTCTGCTTGCTTTACTTACTGTGTTCTTGGCTGTGCAGAAGTGTTTTAGTTTGATCAGATCTCAGTAATGTATTTTTGGTGTTACTTCAATCGCCCAGAGAGTCCTCCTCATAAAGTATTCTCCCAGGCCAATTTCTTCAAGTTTCTCCTGCATTCTCTGCAAGAATCTTTATAGTTTCATGTCTTAAGTTTAATATCCAGCAAGATTCAATTTTTGTTAATGGTGAAAGATGTGGGTTCACTTTCAGTCTTCTACAAGACACCAGCCAAGTCATAAAGCACCATTTGTTAATAGTGTCCGTACTACCCAAAGCAATATGCAAATTTAATGCAATCCCTATTAAAGCACCATTATCATACTTTAAAGATCTGGAAAAAATAGTACTTAGTTTGGTATGGAATCAGAAAAAACCTTGAATAGCCAAGACATTACTCAGAAATAAAAGCAAATTAGGAGGAATCACGCTACCAGACTTCAGACTATACTATCAATCTATAGTGATCAAAATAGCATGGTACTGGCACAGAAATCGAGAGGTAGATGTATGGAACAAAATAGAGAACCTTGAGATGACCCCAGATACTTATTGTCATTTGATCTTTGGTAAACCTATAAATAAGCACTTTTTAAAAGATGAATATAATTTGATAAATATTTGTGGTGGGATGTGGTAGAAAAAAAGACTATTGAGAACAGAAGAGATGGGGGATTATAGCAACCAGTTTTGTGGAGTGGTTAAAACTTTCAACACATTTAATAATTGAATGGCCTGGTATTATAGTTTATTACATCATGAGTCTTACTTTTAAAATAATAGCTACATGTTAAATTGTTGATATTTCCTCTCCCTTTCTCTTTCTAGGGTACTTACAGAGAGCTACAATGGAAAAGTCGTGGATGCTGTGGGCCTTTGTGGAAAGATGGCTGATAGCTTTGGTGTCGTGGTCTTGGGCTCTCTGCCGTATTTCTCTTCTACCTTTGATAGTGACTTTTCATCTGTATGGAGGCATCATCTTACTTTTGTTAATATTCATATCAATAGCAGGTATTCTGTATAAATTCCAGGATGTATTGCTTTATTTTCCAGAACAGCCATCCTCTTCACGCCTTTATGTTCCCACGCCCACTGGCATTCCACATGAAAACATTTTCATCAGAACCAAAGATGGAGTGCGTCTGAATCTTATTTTGATACGATACACTGGAGACAATTCACCCTATTCCCCAACTATAATTTATTTTCATGGGAATGCGGGCAACATAGGTCACAGGTTACCAAATGCATTGCTTATGTTGGTTAACCTCAAAGTTAACCTGTTGCTGGTTGATTATCGAGGATATGGAAAAAGTGAAGGAGAAGCAAGTGAAGAAGGACTATACTTAGATTCTGAAGCTGTGTTAGACTACGTGATGACTAGACCTGACCTTGATAAGACAAAAATTTTTCTTTTTGGTCGTTCCTTGGGAGGAGCAGTGGCTATTCATCTGGCTTCTGAAAATGCACATAGGATTTCAGCCATTATGGTGGAAAACACATTTTTAAGCATACCACATATGGCCAGCACTTTATTTTCATTCTTTCCAATGCGTTATCTTCCTTTATGGTGCTACAAAAATAAATTTTTGTCCTACCGAAAAATCTCTCAGTGCAGAATGCCTTCTCTTTTCATCTCTGGACTCTCTGACCAATTAATTCCACCAGTAATGATGAAGCAACTTTATGAACTCTCCCCATCTCGGACTAAGAGATTAGCCATTTTTCCAGATGGGACTCACAATGATACATGGCAGTGCCAAGGCTATTTCACTGCACTTGAACAGTTCATCAAAGAAGTAATAAAGAGTCATTCTCCTGAAGAAATGGCAAAAACTTCATCTAACGTAACAATTATATAATGTTTCCCTTTTTGATTAATGCATTCTATTTTAATTTGTGCAAAATGATAAAGATTGTTTCTTTTAAAGTGTGTTGTGTCTGTACTTGTCTAAAGAGTGACATTAAACTTTGAAAGGACTTCCCTGCTCCTTTATGATGATCCAAATAGTTTTTTACATTTGAAGAACTATAATTCTTGGGATTATTTCATACATTTTCATCGAAACTTTCAATGTGGTTATGTATTCGTATCTTTAGTATGTCAATATAATAGAGATTATTCAAAAGTTTCCTATTGTTAAAGTGATATAATCTGTGTTATGCAGATTAATAGTTGAGCGTGGAAGGAGATACGTAAACAAGAAACCTTTGGGTTTGTTTCTTAAGTAAATATTGGGACAATCATGGTAAACAAACTTAGTTCTGTAACTGCATTTTTAAACTTACAGTTAAAATGAAATGCATGATGGTATTTTATTCCTTGAATTACGCAATGCAGCATTTTAAATGTAAATAGCACTGGTCATATACTAATGTATATGATTATCTGAGTTATTTCTATTTTTATGTAAACTCTTACTTTGCTTTTGGCGAGAAGTGAAATTGAGGCCTATGTGCAGGTTGCCGTTAAGTTTTGCTGTGGAGAATGCTAAGATCCAGCTTTTTCTTACAAATAAATGTGACCCTGTTTTCAATATAAACGTACCATGTTTTTGTTAGGTACTGTCAGGATCATGGCACGCAGAAACAGAAATTTAATATTTTACTGCGGCTTTGATGTGCACATTGGAACTTTTTAACATTCATAATTTTGGTGGCAAAGAGACCCTTAGCATCTGTCAGTTTTGTAAGTCTACAGCTGAACCACCAATAGCAGTGTCATAGTGAAGATTAGCACTGCTTAAGAATTAAATTAGGAAGTCTTAGCATTACATGGGTGTACATAGTATTTTATAAAAATTCTTACATTTGATTTTTGAGCCCCAGTAACCCACCAAAGGCAAGATACACTTACTGGACTTTTTGACAATAAAAGTTACAAAAACAAAAGAAAAAAAAAACCCTTATGTTCTTGATTTAATATTTTAGTTACTGTGAAGTAGAACTCCCACATCAAAAGACAGCTTTAGGAAATCTTATTTATTTAAAAAATTTTACACGTGGGAATATAGGAATTCTGGAGCTTTTAAACACAAAGTCTATTACCATATTTATCAGTTAAATGATTGTAGGTGGGAAGTAGTATTTAGACATACAAAAGTAAGAAAAATCTTACGTAGAATCAGAAAGCCCCTTGAAACTTTCAGGATTTACCTTACTAAAAATATAAAGCTATGAGGCATAATTGTGCCAAGTTGTTTTAAGCAGGCCTCAAAAATTAGATGTAATTTAGCTCTGTATATTAATATGTCAGCTTTAACATACAACATTTTGAATATTTTAGGTATATTTATCAGCTTTCTGCAAGCACCTAGAGCAGAGAAATAAAGGGTCAATAATCTTGACCTTAGTTTAAAACTCTTTCCGTGGAGATAGGGCTAGAATTACTTTTGCCAAATAACATTCTTATGATTCACTTTATGCCAGTACTTAGAGAAAATAAATTATAGCAAGTATGATTTCTGAAGAATGTTTTTCTATAAATTATTAATTGTAAAAAGTCTTGCTTTTTAAAATGAGTTGGTAACTCATATCATGGAAGGTGTATTTTGTATGTGTAACACCACAATTAAAAGCTACTTTTCATCTTGTCAGTCCCTTGCTATCTAGAATGACTATTTTAAATATTAATATATTAAAAAGAAAATACAACATAATGTATATTTAGACATGAGATTACCCAGCATACCTTATACTTGTATCATTCTTTAATGTTTACAAAGTACTTTCTTAGATTTTCATGTAATTATTTAGTCTGCTGCACTTCAGAGGAATTTGTCAACTTTAGTTGTAAATATGCAGATGAGATATAAAAGCTCTTTCTTCTTTAGTATTTTGCTTTTATGCTGCCTTTTTTTTTGAGATACTCCAGGTTTGTAAATGATTTTTGTTTTCTTTTAAGCCAGGAGCTCAGAAATTGTCAAGCACTTGTGTACCCTCCCCTCCCCCTTGCTGTCTTCTTAGGTTAAAGGGCCTTTCTGCGGTAAAGGGCAGAAGCTGGGTCTAGTCTTGGAGTACATCTTTCTGTACTAGTTTCTGTATTTCCTTCAATGGGAAGGAGCTGGGAAACAAACTCTTAAGGAGTCCATGAAGCCCATAGCATTCATTTTTAAAAATATCTCTGAGTTTGTGGCCTAAGCTATTGGTCTTGGTAAAACACGACTTTCTCAAGAGTCACTTCTTCATTTTTAACTCTCATTGCTTGTGGGAATGGAAATGTATGTGTGCATCTTGTGTACTAATTTTTGGTTCATTTATATAAGGGCAGCTATAGGGGTTTGTAAATGAATTTTAAGTTAATAAGCTACTGTAAATTGGGAAATTCTAGAATGATCTTAAATATGGCAAGATACAGTTCATTTAGAGTAAAATCCAATATTCATTATTTTAAAGGGGATTATTAGGGGGTGGGGGACCAAATTGGTAAAACAAAATCATAGAAAGGATTATACAAAGAATACTGCAAAATGAAAGAAGGAATAAATTTGTGTCAGGATAGAAAATAATTGGAAAGTAAAATCAGATTCAGTTCTTACATTTAGATATGGGATATAATTAACTTATGAGGTCAGTGAAAAGGAAACTCAGTGCAAAACAAAGCATGTGAAAGCAAAGCATTTTCAACAAAGAAAGTGACGGGGTACCTGACATTGCAACTGCCCTGTGTTTTTACAAATGTGTTTTTGACTGTAAAATTGTTATTTTCGTAAAGATGACGTGAATTTTGTTACTGCAAGGCAGCTTTCATCTATGATGAACTGTAGACACTTGGTTTATGCAAATCACAGCTTTGGCAATATGTCACTGGAGTGATACCTTGTTGCAAATCCATGCCATCTAATGCTTAACCTGTTCAGTTCTTATTTTTGTAAGATGTGACTTGGGGAGAATATGTTTGGGGCAACTAAAGAGTGAAGGCCATATTCAATTTTATACAAATTATTCATAAGCTCAGACAGCTGAAGAGTAGTTATATTTGGGGGACGCCTCCCTCCTGAGGAAGGGATGTCACAGAAGTCACTTTTTAATTTGGATCATGATTGGGATGCTGGTATCTCCCACTGATCTTTCCACTCTCCCCTTTCCCTATTATGTTTGATAATTATATTTTTAAAAACTGTGAAGGGAAAAATTTGTCATAAATAACACTTTTGGATTATCCACTTAAATTTGTGTATTTGCATATTACTCAGGAAAAGATGGAAATGACAGAGCACAGGCATCTATTTTTTAAATGGCTAGGGTAGAAAATACACTTCTGTTTATTCTCATTACCTACCATATCTGCATGTCATCTCAGCTTATTAGAAATAATATATTTATTTGTATGGCAAAATAAATGCAGTCATCCTAGTACTAGGCAACACATTCTTGCCAGATGGCGCAAATATACCTCCATTTATATTTTGTGTCTTTAAAATGTAGTTGAAAAGTAGGACTATGTGTGAGACATTTCTTTACAAAAAGTGCCATCTATGTGTGACAGGTGAGTGTGTTTAACATAATTTACAACAATTTCTGTCAGTACAGCATATACAGAAAATTTAAGTTATTTTCAACATTCAGGTATGTTCCAGATAAAATAAGTTAATCCAGTTTCATAATGTAAATCATATTTTTTTGTTATTTGCCATCTTTTATTTGAAGCAGTAATGAAATTTTATAAGAAAATTTGAATGTTACAGTACATTGTGTGCTAACTATGGCAAGCAAACATTTACATTTGGTTTTTTACAATAAATTTATTTTAAAATATACTTTCTATTTTTCTGTACTGACATATGCAATAAATTGGTACATTAAAAGTTTGATTAATGTCTTAAGATAGTTTGTATTCAGTCTTTTTTTAAAAAATATTTTTGTTAATCTAAATGTTATGGTAGGATATTAAAGTTTCTTTAATAGTTAAATAAAATTCCTGAAATTTCACTAAAACTAAATATCATTCTAATAATGGTGTGAATAAAAAGTACAAGTTAGGTTTATGTTTTCTTCGCCCAGTGGTGTTATCCTACATACATTCAATCTATGCTAATATTAAAACAGTTTTTTATACATGAACCACCAAGGCTCCAATGCATTTCTTTAGTTAAATGAGTCAGGAATGAATGGATTTTCACTATTCATACTGCCTTCGGATCAGTGCCTTTTCAGCAAGTTCTGTTTCGTTTCTTCTCGTTTGTATGTAGTGGCCTGATAGTCAGTGCGGAGGTCTCTGGTGAGCTCTCCCTCGGGCAGCCTCGCGTGCTGGAGGCGTGTCAGCAGGAAGTGTGTGAGAACCTCAACTCATCCTCTGAAAGTGGGGATGGAACATTCACGACTGCAGCCCATCTTTCCATGTTCAGATTTGGTGGCACATAAGATTTCTCACAAGTACGTAGCTCCCTAAAAGGGAAAGAAGGGACTATCCCACCTCTCTGTGCCACATGAGGGTATGGGAGAAGCTGTCGGCACACCACCTCCCCAGACAACAGACTGCTGGCAACTCCATCTTGGACTTCTCCCTCCTAGAAATGGGAGAAACGACTTTCTGTCGTTTGTGCCTCTGTTTTTAGACCAATAGTTTTTAGACCACTATTTTTTATTTTTAAAAGATACATTTATTCACATATCCATTTCATTCTTGTTCTCTTACTCTATTCATGTTCTGTTACTAAAAAGTATGAACAATCAGATCTAGCTAGAGAACATAATTCTCTTACTCTAAGGGAAAGGGAGGGAGGAGTTTTTTTACTGTCTCTTTTGAGTATAAAGCCTGGGTGTTTGTTGAATGTTAATGTCATTGAATTTGAATTATTCCTTGCAATAATCTTTTGAGTAATTTGAAGTCTCATTTTAAAAGAAACAGGCTCAGAGTGGTTTGGTGACATGTTCATGGTTACACAGAAAGGAACCAAGATTTAAATCCAAGTCTCTGGATTCTAAATCTAGGACAACTGCATTCGCTCATTTACTCAGTGAAACAGTTTGAAAATTTTTATTCATATTGAAATAGACTTGAAACATTGAATTAGAATTACAAGTGGACTAGTTCTTCTGGATTCCCAAAGAATTGATTATGAACTGAGAATTAGAAGTATTTGGCAATAAACTTCCATTTTCTTTAAGGTAGTTACATGTATGTTCCTGCAGGAAAATCAAGAAGTTATCTTTTAAGACTTATCCAAAAAATCTTGGAGTCATCTTTATAAAGTGATTCCTATACTTGTGAGACTAATCTTGCTGTTTCTTTTCCAGTAAGATTTTCTTTCCCCAACCTTTCTATTGCATGCCAGTCCTTGAATTTATTTTATAATATCTTAACATTTTCATTGAGTGCTCATTATGTTCAAACTACTGTTCTAACTTCTTTTTTTGTCACATATTCTTAATGACTGAGTAGTCTATGAACTTGTTTTACTTCCCACTCCTCGACCATTGCCCCTGTTTTAACATGTCAGGAAACTATGCCATTCCCCATCCACGGTTTTTAATGGCTGATTTCTCAGTAGATCAAAGTCAGACTTGGTTTGGAGGGTCCTTTACAAACTCAGCCTTTTTGTAAAAGCTATCTGTTCTCTTTCATGCGTTTACTCATACCTGCTATGTGAACCTCTAAATTCAAGGCGTCACGCCACCATCACCTTGTTAGATCACCGAGTCCCTGACCCAAATTCATGGTCGCTCTAGCAATAGATTTTTTCCTTTTGAATATTCACTGCACACAGCCTTTACATTTTGATAATTATATTCAGTTCTTTATTGCCTACTGGCTTATTTTCTGTATGTCTTACTCCTACAGCAAACCAGGATCCACAGGAATGTCATGTCATTCTCTCCTGACATCATAGCACCTGGCACAGTGCTCACCGCCTGGTAGTGCTAAATACATTTTCTGTATGGTAACAGAATGTGCTCCCTGATTATATAGTCCAAACACTTCCATCATTAAAAATAAAAGGAGGCACTGAGTTAAACCCACCAGGCCAATAATTGAAGCAGAAACAATGGAAGGTACCTGTGTAAATCACTACAGAAAAGAAAAGTGCAGTAATTACACTGGCTGTGTGCTACCTGACGGTCCAGCTTAAAGCCAGCAGAGGAAAGAGGAGTAAAGACCACAGAGGCAGATGAGGAACATCTGAGCAGATGAGCGGTGACCAGTGGACCCCAGTGGGGGAAACTGAAGACGGGGAGAGCTCATCAGTGGACGGCGGACAGACCCTGGCCGCATGGCATCTGCTCTGGGTGACACTGTCTCAGTGTTGATTTCTCCCTCTCCTTTTCTGACCCAGTACCCATTTTTCCCTTTTTAAAAATTTATCATCATTATTATTTTGAAAACAATGAACTGTCACAGCCACTTGAATTGATGTGATACACTGTTTTCTTGCCTTTAAAACAGATCGTGAGTTCAAGGTTCCTCTGTGCTAGCTAGCTTCATGCATGCCTCCAAACAAGACAGTCTGGATAAAGAAAATGCAGAATCTCTGAGACAGTCAATGTTATAGACATGTCTGTGTCCCCCCAAAATTCACATGTGAGACTCTTTAATGCCTATCATGAAGGTGTTAGGAGGTGGGCCATTGAGAAGAAGATTATGAAGGTGGCATCCTCGCCTTGGGATCAGCACCCTAGTGAAGGAAGGGAGCTATCCCACCTCTTGGTGCCGCATGAGGATACAGAAGCTGTCTGAACACTGGGGAGAGCACCCTCCCCGACACCAGACTGCTGGCAGCTTGATCTTGGACTTCCTCCCTCGTAGAAATGTGAGAAACGACTTTTTGTCGTTTGAACCTCTGTTTAAGTCCCTGGAATCTGTTACAGCAACCCAAGTGTAGTGAGACAGTAAACAAATGTAATCCTCACTTTAAAATGGACCTGGAAATGAATGAGAACCAATACTTAATGTTTTGAAAGTTGTCCATCCCTCCCAGTCTACTACCATTATCTGTTATTTGGATATCCTGACACCAAGTATATAGTTTCACCCACTAGATTATAATTTTATAAAGGTGGCACAATCATCTGGAGAGACCAGTGCCTTGGACACATAGTATTTAATAAACATTTAATGAATGAAAAAAATCTTTGGTATAGTGGAGTAAATACTACACCATGTGATGATACTGATGGAAAATGTATGTAAATACCTTTGTACTCCAGAGTCTGCAGGAGCAGAAAGCTCTGGAACTTTGAATAGTCTCTGTGTTTCTGTGTCACCTGTAAAGGCCACAGTAGGCAGTGTAAATTTAATTCAGGTCAGTGGTTCTCAACCTTCCTAGTTGAATACAGTTCCTGTGGGTCACGACCCACAGGTTGAGAACTGTTGATCTAGGTGTTAAAGTTCAGGTGATCATAGGGGTCATGACCCAGTATAAGTGATAATTATAATTTAAAACATATAATTAAAACAGTCATTTTTATAATTAAAATAATTATGAAAGGTAACTTTACAGGACATGTTTTGTTTAGTAGAATACAAAGCAGTTGGGGTTGATGGCTAATAATGTTTTGTATTTTTGTTTTTCCATTGAAAGAAAAAAACAGAAGCCTCTTTTTATGGGAGATGGGAAGAAGTTAAACTTTTATATATGCTAATTTCACATCCTATTTGGTTATGTACATTGCATAACTTATTTATGTTTCACTTTCTAGGGGGAGTAGCTCATCTAAAATGTAAACCATTTGTGTTTAATAACACAATTTATATTACTTAATTAGAATAATATTTGTTGCTTGGAGCCTTAAATTCAAGAAAACGTATTGAATAATTCGTTGCACTTCAATCTTTTTATTACGGGTTAATATGAGGGTGCGTATGATTAGGTTACATTATTTGTGTTTGTAAGGTGAAGTGCAAAGTCTGGTCGTTGAGTCCTTCACCCAGGAAGTGTGCCAGACACCCCTACATTGTACCTGATAGGTGGGAATTCACCATGCTGCATCTCAAGCTCCCTGCCATCCTCCTGCCTTCCTGAATTGAATTGTGTAGGCTTGTAATTGTTGATCTACTATTTTCAATTTAGCACTGAGTACAGGAGATACTTGCTTTTCAATTCTTGAGATACTTAGGAGAATGTTCTCCAAATCCATCCAGGTATTTATAGAAGATGCAAAGTCTCCATCTTTTTTAATGGCCAAATACTGGTTCATGTTATACACATACCACAGTTCATTAATCCAGCCATGGGTTGATGGGTACTTGGGTTGTTTCCACATCTTTGCAAGTGCGCATTGAGCTGCTATAAACACTCCAGTGCAAATATCCTTATGGTAAAATCATTTTTTTTTTTTACTTCTGGGTTGATACTAGTAATAGCATTATGGGATCAAATGGGAGGTGCACTTTTAGTTTTTTGAGGGTTCTCCATACTTCTTTCCACAAAGCTGTACTGTGCAGCAAGAGCAAAAACAAATGGGACTTGATCAACTTAAAAAGTTGCTGCACAGCCAAGGACACAAGGAGCAAAACGAACAGACAACCTTCAGAATGGGTGAAGATAGTCGCACGTTACCAATCAGACAAAGGGCTGGTGACCTGAACACACAAAGAACTCAAGTATATCAACCAGGAAAGGGCAGAACACCCCATCAATCAATAGGCAAGTGATGTGAGCAGAATATTTTCCCAAGAATATAGACTAATGGCCAACAAACACATGAAAAAATGCTCATCATCCCTAATCATCAGTGAGCTGAGATCCAAACCACTTTCAGATACCATCTAACACCAGCGAGACTAGCCACATCAGCAGGTGCTGCTGGGGGTGCAGAGAGAGGGCAACGCCGGTGCACTGTTGGTAGGACTGTATTTTAATTCTTAGTTATAGGAATAAAATTGGAAGAGATAAAAGGCTGAGGGCAAACCTACTTGAAGAATTGCTCAGAAAAAGACTTCTTTAGCAGAGTGTGCTCTTAGCAGCCTGCTGAGAGAGAGAAGCAAGAAATGTACGGGAGTAAAAATGCTATGAAGGGAGGAAAGTGAGGCTCAGGGTGTAAAAGGCTCACAGAGCAGCCTGCTGCTGATCATGGGCATTTCACAGTCCTGTAGCATTTTGGTGAATTTTTTTTTTCTATATGAGCCCCTCACTTCTTCCTCTGAGACACTGGCAGTCCCTCAGTCTGTCCCCTCTCCCCCTCTTAGTTGCTACCTTCTTCTACATGTCCATAATGCAACCATTACAATGCAGAAATCAACAGATACTTCACCACCATTGAGTTCTTAGATCCTTTTCTAGTCTTTCCAATTATTCCAATAATATTTTTAATAGCAAAAGGATTCAGTTTCAAACCGCATGTTGCATTTAGTTAACAAGTCTCCTTGGGTTCTATATTGGCTAGATAATGGGTCCAAAGTTAGCAGGCTCTAACCTCTGGTATCTGTTCCCTTAGAACAGTGTTTTTCAACCTTTTTTATCTCATGCATGCTTGAACCGATAGTTAAATTTGCGCAGTACACTTATGTTGACTAAAAAAACGAGTAAAAAGAAGAATATACTTAATGTGCTTTGAACTTCTTTCAAAAATAATTAATGATCTTTGAAAATTGGAGGAACATACCTAATGTCCTCTTGAGGCACACCAGGGTGCTGTGGCCCCACTGGAAACAATCACTGCCTTCGAAGGGAATCATGTTACTTCATAAGGAAAGAGGGATTGTGCAGATGTGATTAAATTAATATCTGACCTTGGGAAGATGATCCTGGGTTATCTGACTAGGTTCTTAATCTGATCACAGGGGTCATGAGAGAGGCAGAGGAAGGGTTGGCAGACACTGGCAAGAGAAGGGTATGTGGAGGTGAACACTTAAAGGTGAGACCACCCACAAGGATGCCAAGGACCACCGACAGCCACCAGAAGAAGCAAGGAAGTTCTCCCCAGCAGACTCTGGAGGGAGTATGATCCTCTAGCACCGGATTTCAGACTTGTGACCTCCAGAACTGTCAGAAAATGAATTTCTATTCTTTTAATATTTGAAGATTGTGGTAATTTATTACAGCTTCCATATTTGATAGATGAAAATAGTCTGTTGCTATAACAAATACCAAAAACTATGGAAATGGCTTTGGAATTGGATAGTGAATAATGGCTGGAAGAATTTTGAGATTGCCTTGAAGAGGCTTTTGGTAGAAATTGGACATTAATGGTGCTTCTGGTGAGGACTCAGAAGGAAGTGAGGAGCATGGTAGGAAAAGCCTATACTATCTTATCATTTTGGAGTGAGCCTAGGCCTATAGTCACTCCAGTAATGTCATGCGAATCCTTTCATTGGAATGGCTCTGGTCTGTTTTGCCAAAGGTGCTCTGCTTCTCAAAGGAAAGACAACCACAATATCAGATTAGATTAGAATTAGCTTCTAAAATGACATAGTATACTTTACAAACCAGAGGCACTCTGAAATTACAGAGCCTGCAATCTAATCTCTGTTGTTTCACATGTAAAATTAGAAACTTAAATGGAATATGGGGTAGGTGAAGGAGCCTATCGTAGCCCATTTTGTGTTGCTGTAAAGGAGTACTTGAGTGAGTGGCTAATCTATAAAGTAGAGAGTGTGTGTGACTCACGGTTCTGCAGGCCGTACACACAGCAGAGTGAGGGCACATCCCTTTGGTGAGGCCTCCGGGAGCGTCCACTCATGGCAGAAGGGAGAAGGGGGCCACTGTGTGCAGAGATCACACCATAGGACAGAGACAAGTGAAGGAGGGGAAGGAGGGGGAAGGCTGCTTTTAACAACCACCAACAGAACTGACAGACAGAGAACTCACTCTGTACCAGGAGGATGGTGACAGGCCATTCCTGAAGGATCCACCGGTATGACCCAAACACTTCCCTCCGGGACCCGCTTCCAACATTCGGGTCTGACTTCAACATGAGGCATTTGGAGGGGTCGAATATTCAAACCCTAGAAAACCTCTATAAGTATTTTCATCCATCTTTTAGGATCTTCAGTACAGTAATGCAGTCAACAATTTGAAGTCAAGTTACACAAAACATTTCTTTTTTGCCTGTAAAGATGGCAATGGTTTGTTTCCATCAAATGTCATTGCTTCCTCCTAAAAAGTCTTCTTTCATTCAGTGGGCTTATAAACATGATTCCACCTCTATTGAATGTGATTCTTCCACAATTTGAAAGTTTCGTAATCCCAGGATGATATTTTATCTACCAGGGCCTTGGTCTCTTGTGTGTGAACTGAGGATTTGCTCACTCGGTTGGTTTCAGTGGTGCTCACAGCACAGGTTTCCTGTGATTCTGAGTGTGTAGAAATTTGAACTCACTGTAGATGCCCATAATCTTGATCAAATTTACAGGCTGTTTTCTTAAAGTTACATGAATTCACTTTTTTTTTTTTATTATTAAATCATAGCTGTGTACGTTAATGCAGTCATGGGGTACAATGTGCTGGTTTTATATACAATTTGAAATATTTTCATCGAATTGGTTAACATAGCCTTCATGTCATTTTCTTAGTTATTGTGTTCAGACATTTATATTCTGCATTTAGTAAGTTTCACCTGTACCCTTCTAAGATGCACCGTAGGTGTGATCCCACCAATTACCCTTCCTCCACCACTCCCCTCCCTTGCCCCTTTCCCCATGTTCTTGTGCTATAATTGGGTTATAACTTTCATATGAAAGCTAGAAATTAGTTTCATAGTAGGCCTGAGTACACGAATTCACTTTGAATGAGAATGCTCATAATTATATTTATGTACATTATGGATAAACACAAATTCAACTGTTGTTTCCACTATTCTTTCTCTAGTCATATGGAGTAGAAGACAGTGTGTCAGCAACATTTAAATATATTTGTCTTGGATCAGTTTAAATGGTAGGGACCCAGTTATGGAAGAACTATACAACTCCTAGTTAACTTATTAATTAAACATTAACATTAGCAAGCAGCTCATATGCCAATTGCAACATCAATATGGAAATTGTCAACTCTGTTGCCTCTAACTTGGATTTTTAGACCTGATTTTAATAATAACACTGTTATAAGTGCTGACATACTTATCTTCTTGCTGACTTGAATAATACACATAAAATATGACTATACTCAAATAGTAAAAATAAACTCTATATTAAAACTTGTCTTAAGATAGTTTATGGATAGTATTTTTTAAATGATTTTTTATAAGTATATTTGTTACTCAAATTACAATAAAACAACATATATGTGTGTATGTGTATTGCATGGAAGAGTAAAAATATAGACTTTTCAAGGAAAAATATTAGTATTTACACTGTTTAGACTGAAATATGCAAAGTCTACCCCCCCCCCCCAGTATTCCTGAGTGAACTTCTACTGAATTTATCCAACAGTCAGAACTTGGAGCACAGTAAAAGACTTGGAAGGTGGCTATGGAATAGGATAATTTCCTTTTAAAAAATTGTTCTCTTGTCTCTTTAAGTGAGTATCAAAAGAGATAGAAATTTTTTTAAAAATGAACTAAATAGAAATTCTGGAGTTGAAATTTATAATAGCTGAAATAAAAAATTCACTCTAGAGGCCACCGTTAGGTCAACTCATACTGACAGAAGACGATGTCAGCAACCTGGAAGGCAGATTAATAGAAAGTATGTAATCTGAAAAACACAGAGAAAAGAAGAAAGAAGGAAAATGAACAGACACAGAGAAAAGAAGAAAGAAGGAAAATGAGCAGAGCCTCAGAGCACTGCGCCAACAGTAGCAGAAAGAGAGGCAAAAAAGGGAGCGGGGAAAATATCCGGAGAAATAATTGCTGAAAACTTCTCAGATTCATTGAAAAACAGCAACCTACATTTCTGAGATCAAGGAAATTGAAGTAGGATAAAGCAAAAAGTTACCCTACAAACATCATAGGAGAAAGCATAGGAAAAAACATCATAGGAAAAATGCTGAAAGAGAGAAAATCTTAAAAGTAGCAAGAGAATAATAACTCATTGTGTATAAGGGAATCCTAAGAAGATTAGCAGCTGACTAATCTTCAGAGTTAGTTGATGGAAGACAGAGGATAATGGCATTACATAGTAAAAGTGCTAAAAGAGGGCTGTCAAACAAGATGCTTACCTTCAGCAAAACTCTTTCAGGAATGAAGGTGAAATAAAATATTCCTAGGAACAATAGCAGAACTTTTTGCTCACAGATGCATTTCATAAGAAATACTGTAAGAAGTTAATCACCATGAAAGCAAGTAAGCATATATGGTAATCCAATCCACATATAAAAAAACCCCCCAAACAAAGAGCACAGCTAAAGATAATTAAATAATTAGAAAAGATAGTATAAATGCACATTTATACTGGAAATTAATATGAAATGTCAAAGGATTTTAGTGGTTGCTGGCAGATTTTAGTTTATACTGTATTATTTGACTGATGTGGTATCCAATTGCTGGCATTGGTTGTTGATAAGTGATGATGAGATTTTTACATAAATTTTTCACTGCATCATGATTGCTTACCCTGAGGGTGGAAATATCAAGACGGGTTTGGATTGTATTTAAATTTGGAACTGTTGAAACCTCATTATTCAGTTTAAAATATGTAAACAGCTGTAGCCATGAGATTATGCTTTTGGTTGAGATTCTGGAAATCACCCCTTCTTTTTTTTTATGCTAGTGGTAGGACAGAGAGGCTTGTATACACATACATATATTTTTCTTTTTTTTTCTTTCAAAATATTTAGGGGGGACAAGTGTAGTTTTGTTACAAGGATATACTGTTTAGTGATGAACTCTAACCTTCCATGTTACCATTATCCCAATAGTGCACAGTCTACCGAGTAGGTAATTTCTCTCTCCTCAGCCCCCTCTCACTTTCACACCTTTGGGAGGCTGTATATTTAAAACAGACAAAAATTAATAAGTTTTAAGATTAGTATATTCAGAAGTAATGAACAATAAGTACAATTGTGAATTCTTACTAACTCCTCTAATAGACATGTTTTATGAATATCTGAACTATAGTTCTCATAAACTTTCACATAAAATTACATTTCTGCTTAAGTAATCAGACTTCATAATAAAAAAAAATTGAGAACAAGTATTTAGCTTTGTATTTCCAGAATCTTAACCAAAAGCATAATCTGTTATCTCACAGCTACAGCTGTTTACATATTTTAAACTGAAAGAGCAGGGAGATAGGAAGAGCTTCTCAAATTTGACTCCCAGAGAATTTGGGAGACAGGGTTTTTAAGGATAGTGGTGGGGGAAAGGATTAGGCAATTAGGTTTGCTAACTGTCTAGGTTTGGGGCAAAATTACAGGACGTAGAAATCGTGCTTCAGTTCCTGGGGTCACAATTCCTGTTGAGACAGTTCCTGAGGATGGGCCCTTACCTTGGAAGACAGGGCCTGGATACATCTCAGAAGCTCCCTTCAAGGTTCGAAAAGGTGATGCTATCTATGAAGACATAAAAAAAAAAAAAAAAATCTCTATCCCTCCCAGCTATGTAACTCCAGAGTAGCAATTACAGACAAGCGAATAAGGGGAGAGTAGCTAATGATTAGAATTACTTTTAACTAGGCCTGTTTTCCTGGAGTTTTCAGGGCCTTACCCCAGTTCTCACCTTGCACCCCCTTACTGATCTGTAAAGTCATCTCTATCCTATGAGCCAAGACCATGCTGGCATGGACTTCCTGTCCATGGTGAGGCATTTGGGGGCGGCTTCTGTTTACTGTGATCCTTGATGGTCCCCAAGCCTGAGGGACAGCCAGGACTAACCCTAAGTTACTAACATGTAATTCCTAAGTGAGTTCCCAGAGGTCCAGGAAACGGGGCACAGTCATGTGAGGCCAATGGTGGCCACTACCCACATATTTCTGCTCACTCATTCAACCCAAGACCCACTGAGGTTTGGGTCTCAAATACAGTAATGGAAATTCTTACTTTGAAGAAAAAAAACCCTTTTTTCTGTCTAGGGACAATTGGAGCCAGAGGCCCCTCACTACCATCTGGTGACTTATAGGCTCTACTGCAGTTTGGCTCAGAAAAGAAGGATTGTTTTATTACAGTCTAATTGAAAGTAGCATTGAAATAAACAGAAATTTCTTAAAAACACACACTTAAAATGCTGCAGCTTAAGAGCATTAAATCTGAAAGCCATCACACAACAAACTGAGGAGATAAAATAAATCTGATGTATATAACTCTTGAGTTTGAGTTCTTTACAAGTGGATTTTTATTCCCTAACAGTGACAAAAAGTAAGCTCCACTAAGTACATGCACAATTCTCTTTTTAATGTAACTATGAGGAAATAGAAATCAGCATCTCCATTCACTCACCTTATACTTTTGTCTAAGAAATGACCAGAATTGTCTATTTTTTAATAATATATTTTTACTTCGTGGTTAAATTACACAGAGTATAAGGTGTAAATTCAAAGGAAATGAAGTCAGTATGTCAAAGAGATACCCACGTGCCCGTGTTCATGGCAGCACTGTTCATGTTAGCCAAGATACGAGGTCAACTGACGTGTCTATCAACAAATAAGTGGATTAAAACATATGGTGTAACACAATGGAATACTACTCAGTCAGCCATGTAAAGAATGAAATGCCGTTATTTGCAGCCACTCAGATGAGCGTAGAGGACGTTATGTTAAGTGAAATAAGCCAGGCACGGAAAGACAAATGCTGTGTGTTCTCATGCACATAGGAATCTAAAATAGTTACTCTCATGGGCATAGAGAATAGAGTGGGGGTTACCAGAGGCTGGGGGCAGGAGGACGGAGGGAAGGGGTGGTCATGTGTCCTAAGTCACAGAGGAAAAGGGACTGGTGTTACATTGCACAGTGGGTTGAGTATCGCTAACAGTAATACACTGTATGTTTCAAAATAGCTAGAGAAAGGGATTTTGAATGTTCTCAACACAGAGCAATGATAAATATCTGAGATGATAGACATGCTAATTATCCTCATTTGAGCATTACACATTATATATATTATTCATATTATTATTATATATAAATGTGTGAATTATTATATATAATGTGTAATGCTTACAAGAAATTTGTCATTATAACAATAATATATAATTATATATATTTTATATATTAGTGATACTCAACAATAACATATATTACTCAATAATATATTATATATTATCATATATATATGATGTGTAATGCTCAAATGAGGATACATATATATATACATTGAAACATCACCCTGTACCTGTTAGTATCTATAATCACGTGTCAAATAAAAGTTTAAAAAATTAAAAAATAATTATACAGAGTGATTAGCATTTAGCCTTCCAAATCATTTCAATATAACTATAATAGCAACTGACGACACATACCATATTTTTTTCTACCAGAAAACATTTTTTTTTTTAAATGTAAGAGTTACGTTTATCAAACTATCTTCCACATCCTGAATCTGTAGGGTGCAGTTTCACTAGATACCTGCCTATTTTTAAGTGCATCCCCATGTCTAGAAAAGCTGTTTTCTCCTTGTTCAACTGGTCCAGCTTCTTATGAAAGACACTTGTTTTCTCAAAGAAGAAAGTATGGGAGAAATCTATCAAACCTCTAATTCTTCACAGTACTATTTAACCAGAAATTTATAATCCAATTTTTTAAACATTTTCATGCTGTCAGCATAAGAACCTGGTCAAAGAGTGAATGTTTATTTTCTGCTCTGTTTCTGTCCCTTGGATAAACTCATAAATTATGTTCTTTTTGATTTTATCTGCCCACTTCTGAGTGGTTGGGACAATTTTGACAATCTCAACCACATATCCCAATTTGTATGTTAAATTTGGTATACTTGGGCGGCGCATGTGGCTCAAAGGATTAGGGCACCGGCCCCCATATGCCTGAGGTGGCGGGTTCAAATCCAGCCCTGGCCAAAAACTGTAAAAACAAACAAACAAACAAACAAAAAAAACCTGGGCGGCACCTGTGGCTCATTGAGTAGGGTGCCGGCCCCACATACCAAAGGTGGCAGGTTCAAACCCGGCCTCGGCCAAACTGCCAAACAGAAAAATAGCTGGGCATGGTGCCTGTAGTCCCAGCTACTCGGGAGGCTGAGGCAAGAGAATCGCCTAAGCCCAGGAGTTGGAGGTTGCTGTTAGCTGTGTGACGCCATGGCACTCTATTAAGGACTATAAAGTGAGACTCTGTCTCTACACACACAAAAAAATATATATTAAATTTGGCATACTTGTATAATGGAAGAATGTTTTACTATTGAGTTGAGAAAAAGAAGGGTGTAAAAAGTAGCAAAATACAGCAACCACTGGACATACAAGCTTGCCATACCATCTGAGGCTCAGATACAGTAACTTTTTCTCCCTGAATAGACTTGTGGTGAGATATGTTATTCAATGACTATGAATATGCTTTTTGTTTAACAGAATTTCAGTTAAATTATTGTCAAACCATTTCCTCTACAGGAAACAGATTCTTGATTAATGGAGTAAAAACTTCCCTTTGTTTATCTGATAAGAAATTTAAGAGTCATGAAACACTTAGTTTTCTACCTGTGTTTAGAGAAAATGCAGTTGCCTGCTCCCTGCAGAGAACATGCAAGTTGCAATATCTGTTTGCTCAGGTCTGGGTCGGAGGGAAGCCACCTGGCCACCTTTCACGGAAGCAGCACTATCTCCTCTTGGACACAGCGCTTCAACCAGCACTGTGCGGTTGTTGTAAAATGGCCTGAACACAGGCTGGCCAGTGACTCTCTCTCGAGGTGCTTGAGCATGAGGGTAACACAGGAAGAGGTAATTCCCTAATGCACGGAAATCATACCCTGTCTTTGGAATTTTTTGAATAGAGAGCAGTGACCCTCAGAAGTGGAAGACTGTCAACTCACGTGGATACATAGTGACTCCAGGCACCCCAAGTGGGAGCAGAGTGTAGCTGGTTTCCAGCAGTGCTTGGAAGCCTTTGGTTTCTACACATATTTAGTTCATATACACAGACACACACAAATAATCTGAGTGAACTGCAGTTATTTTCAGCAAGAAGGGCTTGATACGGTCCCCAAACTAATGCCGTTCCTTATTGCATGGTGGTTCAGCATATGTCCCCTGACTGAGCTGGAGCAAGGACAGCGGCACACATACTGTGTATTTTCAAACATACTCCTGGAAGACCTCCTGAGACATTAGAAAATAGCCAATTGGGGGGACCAAGATAGTAACAAGTCATTTTTAAAAGTCTTGGCAACTTGCAGAAGGAAAGGGAAAAATAACTGTCCCAATGGATACAACAAGTAAGTCTGATGACACTGTTTGGTAGTGAGGGAACGGGAACTCATCAGAGGGGGACTGGGTGACACCTGGCAAACGTGAGGGTGTACCAGCCCCAACAGGTATTTGCTTGGGAAGTCCTCGCCGACGTTACAAAGATGATTGTGTAAAATGTGTATCGTAGTGGTGTTTATAATATAAAAAAATCTCATTCCTACTTTGTCATGAATAAAAGTGAGTGAATAAAAGGCAACATCCTAGATGTGTTTCATTCCCATGTTCTCGGGGGCCTTGCTGCAAATCTCAAGGACGGTTGCTGTCATCATCCCATTTCAGAGAGGAGGAAATGGAGTCTCAGGGGTTACATACTTTGCCTAAAGAGAGGGAGGAACAGAGGCGGGATTCGCACCCTGGAAGCCTGCCTACAGCGCTATCTCGGTATTAATTATCTCTATCGTTATTTTTGTTTGTTTGTTTTTTTGCAGTTTTTGGCCAGGGCTGGGTTTGAACCTGCCACCTCCAGCACATGGGGCCGGCGCCCCACTCCTTTGAGCCACAGGCGCCACCCTATATCTGTCACTTTCTTTCTTAAGATTGCATGGGAAAGAAGAGGGAGATGGAGTTAATGCCCCGGAGTCTCAGCATATAGGGGAGTGGTGACCCCCCCACCCCGGGGTTGCAGAGTGCTCAGTAACATTTGTTGAAGAGGAATCAATATTTAGGTGCTGGAGGAAAATAAGCCAAAAACCAGCAAATGTCCAGGAACCAGCCATCAAGGCAAGGCGGGATGACATGAGAGGAACAGTCCCTGCAGCCCACCAAGTCCAGCAACAAGGAGATTGGAAAGTAACGGGCTCAGGTAGGTTAAGGACGGTGGGTACAGACTGGTGCCTGTCAGACTGGGCGCAGTCCGTGAACGTGAGGCTGCTGCTAAGCTAGTCTACAAAACAATACGTCATGGTACAGTGAGGCATTTGAAGCTCGAGCTAAGACTGACTCTCCCCAAAACAGTATTGAACTGAGCAGGGACTTGAAGCTTCAGAGGTCAGAGCAGCCAAGATGAGACCAGGTTCCTCCAGACCAGCCCATAATTGACCCCCTGGCAGTGCACATCAGAGCAAAAAGTTCACGCGAGTTCTCCTTAGAAATAGAGTCACCCATATATCAGGAACTCGCCTGATACTAATCTAAATACATCTCTAAATGTAGTCACATGCTTTTGGCTGCACTGTTAAGATAACAAGAATAATCCCCAGTGGACCTCCATGTCGCCTTTAAGGACACTTCGTTTTATTTTGTACTTGAAGAATGTCAATAAATCACTCCCCGGCCAAGTACGGTTCAGTGATAAAGCACTTAGCTTCTCTGACCTTCTCATTCGTTATTTTTATTACAGCAGGAGGAGCTTTTAATGACTTTTTTCCTCTTCCTGATGAAGGCACATGGCCCCAAGTGGACACAGACCTCCTGCAGTGCTCCGGCCTGAGCTCCAGACACGTGTGTGCATCTTACAAGCCGCCTCCCCAGAGCGCCCAGCTAACCTCCAGGCTTCCTCGGGAGGTTTCAGGAGCCCTGAATCTACTGGAGCCTGAGTGTTTCGAGATGGCCTTAAAATTCTTACAAAAACTGAAAGTGAAATGAGGAAGATGGATTGAGCAATCCTGAGAAGGGAAAGCGCCAGCGAACCTCCTGTAAAGTCAGGGCAGAGATGCAGAAAGGCAGAGAGAAGAGAATTGGGGAGAACGCTCCCGAGGGGGCGAGCCCGGCCGCGCACCGCAGTAAAGGCCGGACACCCAGAGGCGCAGAGAACAGGAAATGGTCCGTGCCCTGTGGTCACTGATTCTAAAGGCTCCGACCTGCAAAGCTCGAGGAGTGAAGTGGATGACCCCACGCACAGGGAGCAGTCACGCCCTTCTTCTGGCCTCTGGAAAAGAGAAAAAATGAAACCCAGGGAGTGTGTCTCCACCGCCCCGCAGAAGGAAAGCCCCTGCGTGCGAGCCTCCAAGGATGGACGGCTGCTGGCCGCCACCTCGCTGCTGGCGCTGCTGTCCTGCGGCCTCGCCCTGGTGGCTTTCCAGCAGGTGGCCACCCTGCGAGCCGACATGGCGAGCCTGCGGGCGGAACTGCAGGGCCACCAAGCCCAGCAAGCTGCGGGAGTGCCCAGGGCTGTCACCCCGGGACTGCAAGTGAGTTTGCAGCGGCCGCAGCCTCGGGCCCAGGTCGCCTGCACGGCGGCCTCCCGGCTCGGCGGCGGCTGTCCCAGTAACCGGGCTCTTTCCGTTCACAGGAGATCTTCACACCCCCGGCTCCAGGGGAGGCCAGCTCGGGTCGCAGCAACAGGAGTAAGCGTGCCCTTCAGGGCCCCGAAGAAACAGGTACGTTCTGGTCACAAAAGCTTTGCAGAGTCAGGGGTTACCCTGCTCTCAGGTGTGGACAATAACATCCAGTTTGGGGGAGCTGCAGGTGGGTTACCTCCGTGACCCTCTTAAAGAAAGACGAGGAAATGTGTCTTCTAAGCCAGACGGGGCTTTATAGCAAAGCAGTGACAGATGTCGCAGGACGCACGAAGGGCTTTGTCCTCCAATGAGCAGACCGTGTGGGCAGAAGTTGTCAGCGGTGAGTAAGTGTCGGTGCACTCAGACGGGGACCGGGCACGGGTTCTTCCTCTGTACACCGCCCTCCTGTGTGAGAGGCGCTGTTCATCATCCCGAAACAGCCAGAACAGCAGCCTCAGACTCTGCTGACCCGGCTTGTACAATGTCAGGAGGCTGGGGACTGTCACCTGCGAAGCCAAGTGAAGAGCTGATGGGAACCCTCCCGTGTTAGGCTTTGATTTTGTTTCTTTTAAAAAAGATGATTTTGCACACACACTTGCTCCCACCCACACACACGCTCGTCCTTGTTAAGTCCTTTAGCAATTTCTGCTTTTCTTCACATGTTCCACAGAATTTTAAAGTTAGCAGGCTCTACCAAAATAACAAGTTCTGGTTCTTTCATTTCAAATATGAGAAGATAATATTTATATTACATTCATTACCATTATATTACAGGTCCTTGCTGTTATTTTCCTTTTTTATTGAAAGAACATTATTTGAGACCAGGAATGGAGCAGGTGGATATGGACCAGAATAGGTATTTTCACACATACTCTTTCATTTAATCTTCAGATGACTCCATGAGGCCCAGAGAACACCTGTTTTTATTTATACACATGCCGGAGAGACACAGGCAGCGGCCCTTCCATTACACACGTGTATGCAATGCAAGGTACTCCGACTGTAAACTTATTTTTTTGCCATATGCCTTATTCAGGAAAAAAATTCTTCCTTATTTTATAAAACCATAATTGTTGGTACCAAGTCAGTATATTTTTGTGCCAGTTATCAGAAACCATTGAATTTAAACATTTTAAAATTAGGAATTAATCACATTTGTACTACTCTGACACGTCACTTACTTTTGTAGTTTGCATCTTATCATCTACATTTTATACATAATTGAAAATAATACTGTTTTCACTTATCACACAATAAACATTTTTCCTATTTTAAGTATCCTATATCTCTATGAATTGGCCACCTTCCCTGGTTCTTCCCATTTTTTTTTTTTTTTTGTAATAGAGCATGTAAAGTTTTTGAGCAGAACTCTTTTATTTGAGAAATTTCGTATTCGATTTAAAATCTATAGAGTGAAAATTCTGAGCTAGAGTGAATGAACATCTGTATCCCTCTTGAGTTCCAAATGTATGCAGTCACACATGCAGTGTGCTAGTTCTCCACATTCTTACTAGCATTTTATCTTTAAATATTTATTTTGGCCGGTTTAGTAGTTATAAAACCATATCTTATGCTTAACGTTTTGCCTGTTTTTACTCATAAGAATTATCATTTTTCTGCGTATTTTGATTACTTCTAATTTTAAGTTATGCTATGCTAATTTTTATTTTTAACTTTCCTTATTTTCTGCATGAATCGTTTTCGAACGTTGAACAAACTCTTCTAATTAGATGTATTTGTCAAAATTTTGATGTAAATGTTTTCAGTGTTGTGCTGTTTTTGCTGGTACAGAGGTTTTGCATCTATCTGTATATATTGTGATAATCTTTTCCTCTGATGTTCTCTAATAAATTGAAGTTAAACATGTATATGCTCATGATTTCTTAAGCAGGCTACTCTATTCCTTGCAACTTGAGCTCTTTCATAGTTTAGCATAGTTTCACGCATGCTTTTAACTCTTTAATTCTTCTGGTGTTTATTTCAGTAAAGCTCTTGTGTTGGCCTTGACTTCTGCCTTTCTCTCTCTCTCTTTTTTTTTCCTTCAAAACTGCTGTCTCAACCAAACATATTAAATAATTCTTACTAAATCCTTTGTTTTGGAAATCTTACTGCATTATGTTAAGTTCCTCACATATAGTTGAATCTATTTTAGGTTCTCTGCTTTTCTTTATTATTTATTCTACTTATCTGACATAAAAAACTATTTTAAGTATTTTTATATTATAATGAATTTCAGTACCTACGAGGGTCTGGATTCCTCAATCTTCTTTAATCCCCTCTGCCAATATTCCTATTTCTAAATGTTAGTTTTAAAAACAAACCTTAACTCTACCATTCTAAAGTGGATATAAACTCACTACAGCACATTTGAGAAGATTAATAAAGTAAGAAATAACTTCTTCAGTCACAGTTTCCCAATAGATGCTCTATTAATATTTTTATTTGTGCATTTATGGTATTTGAAGTTTGTATCCTGATGAAAATCTTTCACTGAATATTTTGCAATTTGTAGAAAGTTTGGAGAATAACAGAAAATTCTAACAAACTGAATAAAAATGTACCCAGATTTCCACAGCCTAGAGGTAATCACTATTTTCATTTTCATGTTTTGACTTAGACTGTTTTATAAACCTTTTAAATAATGTGCATGTACGTATATATACGTGTGTGTGTAGCATACAGCTGAGCCTTGAACAGCACAGATTTAACAGCAATAATGTTTTCCTACAGATATTCTACAATATTTGACTAAATATATTAGACAAATTTTTTGAGATTTGTGACGATTTAAAAAAACTCGAGGGACACTTATGTACCTTGGAAATATCAAAAAAATTGAGAAACGGCTGTCATAAATCCATGAAATATATGTTGATACTAGTTATTTATTTTTACTATCATAAAATATATGTGTCTATTATGAGAATTAAAATTTCCCTAATGCACTCATGTAACACTTAGAGATCACTCATGGCACCATTCACAGCCGAGAGGATTGTAAACGAACCGTAAAGAGGCAGATTTGCATCGTAACTTCATGAAGTTTACGGTAGTACCTACCGTACTGGCACAATCATTTTATAGACGCCTCCTGTTGCTGGTGTAGTGAGCTCAGATGTTTTATCCACTTAATGCTGTGTGATGTTAATCCTCTTTGTGCAAGTTATCTCTCCTGTAAGTTGTGTATTGCAGAAAAAAGTGGTTTCTCATGACTCTGGAGTATTCTTCAGTGTCCTTAATGCAATATTAAAAACCTTGAACAATACCATGAGACCACTTTGAAGTGCCACTGGTGATACTAGAAGTGCTGTCAAGTAGTAGAGAAAAGCCGTGACCATCCAGGCGACCCTTGCTCAACGCAGTCTGAACTATGTGGGTCTACTTTTATGTGGATTTTCTTCCAACTCTGCCGCTCCTGAGATAAGCAAGACCAGCCCTTTCTCTTCCTCCTCCTCCTCGCCTACTCAGTGTGAAGATGGCGAGAAGGAAGACCTCTGTGATGATCCACTCCTACTGATGAATAGTTAATGTATTTCCTTTACTATGTATGATCTTTTAAATAACATCTTATTTTCCCTAGCCTACTTTCTTGTAAGAATACAGTGTGTAATACACATGACATATAAAAAGTGTTAAGCAACTGTTTATACTATTAGTAAGGCTTTTGGTAACAGTGGGCTATTAGTAGTTAAATTTCTAGAGTGTCAAAAGTTATGTACAAAGGCGGTGCCTGTGGCTCATCGAGTAGGGCGCCGGCCCCATATACCAAAGGTGGCGGGTTCAAACCTGGCCTCGGCCGAACTGCAAAACAGAAAAATAGCCGGGCGTTGTGATGGGCGCCTGTAGTCCCAGCTACTTCGGAGGCTGAGGCAAGAGAATCGCCTAAGCCCAGGAGTTGGAGGTTGCTGTGAGTTATGTGATGCCACGGCACTCTACCAAGGGCGATAAAGTGAGACTCTGTCTCTAAAAAAAAAAAAAAAAAAAAAAAAAGTTATGTATAAAGTTTTGACTCTGTTGGGGTCAGACCCCCTAATCCCTATGTTGTTTAAGAGTCAGTTGCAAATGTTTAGATATTTAGTGTACATGAGTGTGTATAAAACATATTAAATATATTGATAACATTCCTAAATCCAAGATGGAAGATTTGAAGATAAGAATCTTAGTACCAGATAATGTCTGCTATTTCTTGTCAATGAAATTGTCTTGAATGTTATTCTAGATTCTATTTGTTAGTGGAGGGAAAACTTACTTTGTTTAGCAGTATTCATGTGAAACTCAATGTTTTCCTTTTAGTATGATTTTTTTTTTTTTTGGAATTAAGAAAGCTTAAATGAAGCTAAAATGAAGCTTACACTTTTTTCTTTGATTTTTGTTTCCATTCTAATTGCTATGATTTATTTTCAGTAAGCCTCAAAACCCTTAGATTTTCCTTTTTACTTTCAAAGTGTTAATTTATGTTCTCGCTTATTAATTGTCTATGTATATCTTAGAACCACGTGTCTTTATTTACACTTCACACAAACAGCAGCTGAAAAGACAGCATTGCCGTCAGACCACGTACTCCTGCAGTAATCCTGTCTTTCCAATCATCCTAAGGGTAAACACTACTTTTATTTAATTACAAGTTAGTGCTTCGGCTCCAGTTTTTTCTTAATTATTTTGTGTTTCAGATTAAAATCTTGTGAAACTTAATTCATTTCATAAGATAGTATTTGATTGTAGTACAGTAAACAGAAATGTGGGGAAATCCAGGATCACCAAATTGCCAACTAGCTTATATTAGCCAAAAAGCTCTTTAAAAGCCCCTAAGTGTGTTTGGAAATGTCCGCAAAGGAAAAAATAAAAGTCATTAAAGCATCGTGGCTTTGAAAATACCACATGGTACAATTTCTTTACAAATTGAATCATGATGGTCTACATTTTCTTTTTCTTTCTTTCTTTCTTTTTTTTTAAAGCAAATTTATTTGAGGTTAATTTGAGGGTATAAACAACCAGGCCAAAATGTTTGATTTTAGCAGGAAGAGTCCCTCTTGTGGTTATGTCCCCCACACAAAGGTAGGCTAAACACCCCCACCCCTTGCCCATTCAATGAGAGCACCCCAACCTCCTCTCTGTCCCCCTCTCTCCTTACTCATCTCCCCAGTGTGAATTGGAATGAGTTTTTCTGCTATGTGGGCATGCATTAGATCATCTACTGGCTTCATATACACATGGAGTACATTGGATAATTACATTTCCATTTCTATGATGCTAAGAAGAATGTGTTTCGACCTCATCCAAATGCAAAAACCTAATACAAAAGATGTAAAGTCTCCATCTTTTTTAGTGGCTGAATAGTACTCCATAGTATACATATACCACAGCTGGTTAATCCATTCCTGGGCTAATGGGCATTTAGGTCATTTCCATATCTTGGCAATTGTGAATTGAGCTATGACAAATAATTTAGTGCAAATGTCTTTATGATAAGATGAACTTTTTACTTCTGGGTAGACACTTAGTAGTAGGATTATGGGGTCAAATGGGAGATCTAATTTGAGATCTTTGAGGATTCTCCATAGAAGAAGCTATATAAGTTTGCAGTGTCACCAAAGAGGCTACATGAGTTTTCAGTGTCACCAACTGTGTAAAAGTGTTCCCCTCTCTCCATATCCACACCAGAATCTGCAAATTTGGAACTTTGTGATGTGGGCTAATCTTACTGGAGTTAGGTAATATCTCAGAGTGGTTTTGATTGCATTTCTCTGATGATTTGGGACAATTTTTCACATGTTTATTAGCCATTTTTCTGTCTTCCTTAGAGAAGGTTGTATTCATCTCTCTTGCCTAGTGATATATGGGACTGTTAGCTCTTCTTCTGTTGGTTAATTTGAGGTCTCTGTAGATCCTACTTATCAAACCTTTGTCTGATTCATAACATGCAAATATCTTTTGCCATTCTGAAGGTTGTCTACTTGCTTTAATTGTTATCTCCTTAGCTGTACAGAAGCTTTTCAGTTTAATTAAATGCCATTTGTTAATTTTTATTGTAATTGTCATAGAAGTTTTCTTCATAAACTCTTGCCCCAGGCCAATACATTCAAGTGTTTCCCTCACACTTTCTTCTTTTTTTTGTACAAAATAGTAATTATTTATATTTTTAAACAGAAAAAAATTAACATTTGGAAGTTCTCCCCTGTAGGAAGAGAGGCTAATCAGAAGAAACAGAACTGGCTTCTATGCAGGCGGCATTTCAGGTACAGACATCTGAGCAATCTGGACTGGGATCTTTTTTGCACAGTCCCCACACTTTCTTCAAGAATTTTTATTGTTTCATGCCTTAGATTTAAATCTTTTATCCATCTTGAATCAATGTTTATAAGTGGTGAGAGGTCTGGGTCCAGTGTCTGTTTTTTACATGTGGTTTTCCAGTTCTCCTTACAGTATCTATTGAATAGGGATTCTTTTCCTCGGTGTATATTTTTGTTTGTTTTATCAAAGATCAGGTGGCAAAAAGATATTAGTTTCATCTCATGGTTTTCTATTCAGTTCCAAATGTCAATGTCTCTATTTCTGTGCCAATACAATGCTGTTTTGATCACTTTGGACTTGTAATGTAGCCTAAATTCTGGCAGGGTGATGCCCTGGGCTTTGTATTTATTACTAAAAATTGCCTTGGCAATATGGGGCTTTTTCTGGTTTCAAACGCAATGAAGAATCATTTTTTCCAAATCTTGAAAAGTATGATTTTGGTATTTTAATGGGGATTGCTTATCTACCTTTTCAACACTCACCTAACTGTAATTTTATTCATAATAAGAACCTAAAGATAAGCATCATCAGAGCCTATCAGAAAGTGAATTCTTTCACGTGGGCGCTACTGAATGGAAGTAGTCTCCTGTTAAAATCAGATGACCTTTGTATTTTCTCCCTTGTTTTTAATAGGAAATTTTAAAACTATTAGAAATTTATGTCATTTAGATTGTGAAAAGACCAAATTATTTGTATTTTTATGCTTTTCTCAATTATAATAGCAAAATAGTGGTATAAATATGAAGAAATCCAAAAATATAAAACAAGAGTGAAAAAAAATTGTCCCTATTTCATCTTCCAAATAATAATTGTAAGATTTTCACCAATCTACTTTAAGTTACTTTTGTTCTAACTTATAATAAACTTTTAGTTTGGAATTGTTTTGGAACTGCAGAAAAGATACAGGCAGTGCAGAGAGTTGGCATGGACCCCTACCAGTCTTACAGCTTCTCATGACAAAGAAGAAAGCAGCATGAGACATAGCTATTAATTAAACCCAAGACTCTATATGAATGTTTCTACTAATATCCTTTCTGGGCTTCCAGATCCATCTGGGATACCACATTGCATCTAGCATTTCTTTTAAATTGATTGAAATTTTGAATGTGGTCCACATGAAGTAATTCCTAATATTGTAACTTAAGCATTTCTCTAAGATAACCCTTATTAATTGTTAAAAGTAGAAATAGCAATAATATTTTTGAGTCTTCTTTCTTAAAACCTGTTCTCCAATTCCTTTGCAAGGAAAGATGAAGTGCCTGGTGGTCTATAATGTCCAACCCTTGTCTTGTCAGTGGTCTGGCTTGGCTGATTTATAAGGCTGTAGTATTAGTATTGAAAACCTAAAATGTAGAACTGGACCATCCAACTCCTTCAAAATTAGGCAAACTTGGGCCTCTTACCCAGCAAGGGTGTGGCCCTTCCCAGAACAGAATCAGCAAGCTGCTGGGGTGATGATCTTTGACCAGAATCTTCTCTCAGCATTTCTTTTTTCTTTTCTTTTATTTTTATTATTGTGTGTGTGTGTGTTGCAAGAACTGGCTTCTGTTCAATTTCTAAAAAACTGTTTAAAATTGAAGACAGTGAACTGACAACCAAATCTTTGAATCTTTTTCTTGTTAAGCTTAACATTTTGGGAAAAAGAAGAGCCAAGAATCAAGTCCAAATGAGGCCAAATGTGGTAATGCATCTCTCCTGCAAACCCTTCTGTTAGAGTGAGTTGGAGAGACACAGAAGATAAACAGTGCACACAGTTAATGAGTATATTAACACTGGAACATGGTAAATATGTTGAAAACTGGAAGAGTAGGGTAGCATTAAGAGTATTAGGATCGCGAAGGATGAGGAAGGGACAAGAGATGTCTTTCTGTCAATATAGTAAATAGGGAGACCAAGCTAAGCCTTCATCCTTCTGTTTGAAAACTTAGTAATTCCTTATGTCTCAACTTTCTAACTTTTAGCTTTACAGGCACAGGTAGACATTTTTGAAATGTATTCATAATGCTTAGGGAAATGTCTTTACTAACTTCCATGTGAGTGGATGGCATTAGTTTTAATGTTTTATTTATTTATTTATTTATTTATTATTTATTTATTTGAACTGTGTCTTGCTATGATGCCCGGGTGGGGCTGGGACTTCTAGGCACAAGAGATGCTCCTATCTCAGCTGTTCAATTAGCTGGGACTATAGGCATCCTCCACTGCCTATGTTACTTATTCTCTATAAGTCGAACTCCTAATAACTTGCATTGAGTAACTGCATTTTGTTATGGTGACATTTTCTTTAAAAGAATATTTCCATTTCTGAATACTTAGAGAAAGAAAAGAAATAGGTTTACCTCCCAACAGACTCATCACTCACTGATAATGAATGTCTGAGGCAGACACCCCAGAATGCAGGCAGATAGGAGGGAGGGGAGAGAGTCTGTCAGTGTAAATGTCTGGAGCAGACACCCCAGAATGCAGGCAGGTAGCAGGGAGGAGAGATTGTCTGACAGCTACTAAGTATGTTCCCTGTGCAAACTCTGTCCTCGGCTCTGTACTGTGTTATCAGTTCCCCTTTAAGAACCCTTTCAGCTAGGCATTGTCCTTTGCTTTAGATGAGAAAATTGAAACCCAGAGAGTTATTTCCTTCCTTCAGTAAGCTAAATATTTAATTGGGGAGAAATTAAAATGAATTGATGCAAAATTTAAATCCATAATAAAATTACAGAAAAGTAAGTTTTTCACAGTTCACAAAGCACATCTCAATTATGGTTTGAGCTGATTTTCACGATACATATCCTATGAATGGATATCATTATTCCCATTTATATAGATTAAACAATATTTCAAAATTGTGTCGAACTCATGATAATTTATAGGACAGTGAAAGGTTCAATTCATTATCTACTAACTATAAATTCTGGGCTTTTTTAATGATAAAAGATTTGCTTGCTTAATTTTCAAGTAAAACATCAAATTTGAGAAAAATTATTTAGTTCTGGCAAGGCCCTAGGTGATGAGGCTTTGACAACGACATCATATTATGGATTTGAGGAATGTTCTCAGTGGCAAGATTGCTATCTGAGAGGTTGCGTGGTCCAAACAGCTGACGTGGCTTTGACGATGGAGCAGACTTGAGCAAGGAAACTTCTGGTTATGGGAACAGCGAAGAAACAGGGAACAGAAGAAATTAGAGAAAGCCACCTTTACATTAACCCTTTTCTCTTCTAAATTGGCAGGGGGTTGCAAGTACTGGTCTGTTTCAAGTTCTTGCAAGCTCAGGCCTCCCCGCCCCCTGCACCCCTCATGTTCAGTCTGTTTGAGGTGAGTAGATGGGCAGGGTGCTGGAAGCTGCTTCTTGACAGCAGCTAGAGGGCGCTGGGAAGTCTGGGTATAGCCAGGCCTGGAGCAGCCTCTGTAGATTGAATATAAGACCTTTTAGGGAAATAGTGCACTACCATGTACACTATCATGTACTTTAAAAATATTATGTTCTTTTACACTTAATATGGGTAAAGAGTTAAAAATTTATTCAGGATTTTGTTATAGAAAAAGTTTACTATATAAATGAGGGCTTGAAGCTTTATTGTTACAGAGTCCAGAAACCATGGAAAATGTTTTGTTTTATTTTATAAAACCTCTTCTCCTTGAAGAATTAATTTGGTTTAACATATATCACAAAGTTGGATTTCATAATTGGGTTTTCAAGAATTATTTGGAAAAGTTGATTGCTGTTTTTATGTCTGTTTTCTTCCCTGCATTGTTCCACAGATGTTTTCTTTTTTTTTTTTTTTTTTTGGTATGCTTTAAATTATACACTGAAAATTTTTAAATAATGGTCACTATTATCAACCTAGGGACTCACAGTCTGGGAGAGAAACAGTTAAAGAAATAATTATATGCACAGTAAAATATATTTCAATAGATGATATGCAAAGTGTAGTGGAATCAAATATTTAGCTAGAAGTTTTGGAGAAAGTTCCTATTTGATCTGAGTCTTGAAAGATGTGTGGAATTTCTTCAGATAGAAAGGTAAAGAGTATTTGGTCAGAGGGAACAGCGGATACACAGTCATGGAAGCATGAAACATGAGCTCTCATTCTGAGGAGCCTTTAAGTATGACATGGGGATGGGGGTAGGCGGGCTCCACGCAGCAGGACTGTGAGGGTGGGCTGGGCAAGGGTGTGGAGTATGTGGTTTGCATGTCAAGAAGACACACTGAGGGAATTACAAACATTAGAAAGACAAGACCAAATTTGGTTAAGAAAGATAATTCAGGAGGAAATGCAGATGATGGACTAGGAATTGAAAACAGATACACAACTTGGTAGACTAATGTGATTGTCAAGAATGGTGAGGGTAAAGACCTGAACTTTAGTTCTTATTCTCTCTCTTTGTCTCTCTGTCCCTCTCAACATCATCCTTTGTCTATATTCATGTGCTGTTAATTTTGTCCAGAACATTCCTATCAGTCCTCTTCCTTCTGATTTTTATTCAAATGTTACCCTCCAGAAAAACCATCTTGATTGGATCAAATACCTGGCTTGGGCACTGTATCTTTCTTGCAGTTGTACCTTTAATTCCGTTAGTGTGATACAGAGTAGTGACTGTTTCTTCCACTGGATTGGAAATTCCATGGTGGAAAGAACTATCTCTACTTTTGTTTGCTATACTTAGCACAGCAGTTGGTATAGATTAAGTGCCCAGTAAATGCCTTGAATGAGATGAATACAAGATGGAATCTCAAGATAGCAAAAGTGAAAAATTAAAACCATGTGAACCCAATTATTAGTTGAATTCCAAGATGGAGGAGGAAGGAAGCAGGTAGTTTGTATCTTAGGCATGTAGGAAGATAGTTATGGACCACTAAGAAAGCAGATAGAGGAGGTGAGTGTGCCTGAAGAACTGGATGGGAGGCATGTTGAATTTGAAATATTATTATGGCACCCAATGGAAATGTACAAGGGGAAGTTGAAGATGTAAATGCTGATTGTGCAATTTATAGGTAATTTTATACCATCATTCAAATGTATTTCTATTTTGGGTTTTACTTGGTCTGAGTGTAGTATCATGAAGCCACTGTTCTTCACAGGCAAGTTAGTGCTATTTAGTGCTTTCTGAGGATGTGCTATTTATTTTTAACAAGTGAACAGTTTATTAAGAATTAAACAAAGGTATGATGT